>JAQZBX010000804.1:49997-96103 GCA_029593785.1 Cabassous unicinctus
TAAAAAAAAAAAAAAAAAAAAATCCCAGGACCATATGACTTCACTAGTGAATTTTACCAAAAATTCCAGAAAGTATTAACAAGCTCTTAGGAAAAAAATTGAAGAGTAGAGGATACTTCCTAACTCATCTTATGAAGCCAACACCACTCTAATACTAAAGCCATGTAAAGATAACACAAGAAAATTGTGGACAAATATCCCTTATGAATATGGTGACAAAAGTCCTCAAATACTAGGAAACTGAATCCAACAGCACCTTAAAAGAATTATACCCCATGATTAAGTGGGTTTTAATCCACATATGCAAGAGTGGTTCAACAAAGGAAAAAAAATTAATACACCACATTAATACAATGTTAAAAACCACATGATCATCCTCGATACTATACTTGATAGGTGCATGTCCAAGAGACTTATATCTTTGCTCCATCCATGTACCAGTTGGGCCCTGAATCTCAGCAGAGTTGCAACACCTACTCTCCAGTTCATTGGACTCATCCAGGACAACTAACTGTATGATGATGGACAACACCCATCCCAAGGAACAGAGAGTCTGCAACTGCAAACAAAATAGTTCCATTCACCTGCCTCATGAGATCTAAGACCCCTCTTAATTAGAGGGAAAGTGGGCACAACCATCCCCAAATCTTTAAGATTGGGGAATGAACAATGCACTAAAGTAGACTTACTATTTTTCTACTATAGACTATTATTTTAGCAATGGAAGAATTTGTATCATTAATATAAAGACAGTGGTCACCAAAGGTTCTGAGGGGAGGAAGAGGGAAGAATAGGTGTAACATGGGGACATTTCTGGGACATTGGAATTGTCCTGCATGATATTGCAATGATGGATACAGGCCAATATATTTTTTGTCATAACTTACGAAATTGCATGGGACAGAGTATAAACTATAAACTATAATCCACGGTTAGTGGCAATGCTTCAATATTTGTATCAATTATACCAAATGTACCACCCTAATGAAGGATGTTGTTAATGTGGGAAAGTGTGGGAAGAATAGGGAGTGGGGTATATGGGAATCCCCTATATTTTTTATGTAACATTTATGTAATCTAAAGCTTCTTTAAAAAAATTAAAAAATGAAATAAAGCCACATGATCATCTCAATTGATGTCAAAAAGTCATTTGACAAAATCCAGCACCCCTTCTTGATAAAAAAAAAATACAACTCAGAAAACTAGGCATAGAAGGAAACTTCTTCAACATGTTCAAGGGCATATATGAAAAACCCATATCTAGCATCATACTCATTGGTGAGAGACTTATATACAAGAATGCCCACTGTCATCACTGTAACTGAAGATTGTACTCAAAGTTCTAGCCAGAGCAATTAGGCAACAAAAATAAATAAAAGATATCCAAATTGGAAAGGGAAAAGTAAAACTTTCCCTATTTCCAGATGTCATGATCCTGTATATAGAAAATCCTGAAAAATACATAAGAAAGCTGCTAGAGCTAATAAATGATTTCAGCAATGTGGTGAGGTAAAAGAACACACAAAGATCAGTAATGTTTTATACACTGATAACAACCTGAAGGAAAAAATAAAAATCCATTTATAATAACAAGTAAGAGAATCAAATATCTAGAAATAACTCTACCCATGGATGTAAAAACTTGTGCATGGAAAACTACAAAATATTGCTGAAAGAAATCAAAGAAGACCTAAATAAATGGAAGGCCATTCCATGTTCATGGATTGGAAGATTAAATATTGTTAATATATCAATTCTCAAAGCAATTTATAGATTCATTGCTATCCAAATCAATATTCCAACAGCCTTCTTTGCAAAAATGGGAAAGCCAATCTTCAAATTTATATGGAAGAATATGGGGCCCTAAATAGCCAAAACCATCTTGAAAAAGAATAAAGTTGGAGGATTTGTACTTTCCAATTTTAAAACTTCTGACAAAGCCACAGTAATCAAAAGAGCTTGGTACTGGCTCAAGGACTGGCATGTACACCAGTGGAATTGAATGTTCAGAAATAAACCTGCCAATCTATGGCCAAGTGATTTTTGGCAAGGATGCCAAATCCATTTAATTGGGAAGGAATAGTCCCTTCAACAAATGGTGTTGGGAAAATGGATATCTGTGGGCAAAATAGTTGTTGAACCCACCTTCACAGCATATACAACAATTTATTCAAAATGGATCAAACACCTAAATATAAGAAACAAACTACAGAATTTCTAGAAGTAAACATAGGGAAGCATCTTTAGGACCTTATTTTAGGCAATGGTTTCTTAGACTTTATATCCAAAGCACAAGCAACAAATGTAGTTAAATGGACTTCATCAAAATCCCTCTCCTCTCCCTCACCTTCTCTCTCAGTTATGATTCTTCAAGAAGCAGAAGCCATGGCAAGAGTAGAGATATATAGGATTTATTTGTGAAATGTCTGTGAAGAATAATGGGAAGGTGCAGGAGTCTGCAGGGAGAGCCATTAGACTGTGATGTAATTTTGATCCTGTGAAAGGAGAGGGGGGTGATGAACAGTATAGGAAGGTTTTCTAAGGAAATCCCATGTCAGGTGGGAATGGTTGAGGTCTGTGCTCAAGCATTACATAGGAGAAGTCTTGGGAAATTTAGTCTCTTGTGAATATCGTGGGGGACCTAAAAGGATGGCAATAGGAGGCTGTCAGTCAGCTGTGTGCCCTCAAGCAGGTTCTCTTGATGGGAGTACTTAGTGGTGTACCTCCATGGCCACCACTATGTCTAGAAGCCTTGAAGAATGTGATTTAAATACATAGATATGCTTGTCTATGGGGGAGGGGGGAGAAAATAATAAAGAATTTTAAAAATTACTTTACACAGACCAATAATAATAAAGTTCTATAAACTAAGGAGCATAATTAACTACATTTTGTGAGCCTGAGTGCCATTCAGAAGAAACACCAAAAATTGCTTAAAAGCTAATGTCTTTTACATCATTTTATGCCAAATGAGAAATTAAAAACAGATGGTATAATGTACAAAAATAAATATAATCAAATTTTAGGATATAAAATTAGCAGCAAACTCCTCTGTAGGACCTCAAGTATCCCCACAAATCCTGAGAAGGTGGTGAGAGAAACACATCCTGCATAAAGGCACTCATACGGGTACCTAAGATTGAAGCACAGTGCTTGGGCTTGAATTAAATGAGGTGAAGAGGTTAAAACACTTTACATTCAGAGCTCTTCCATGTTCTCAATATCATCATTTTTTTTTCTCTTACTGGCCCATAAGAGAATTATGCTATTTTACAAACCTGGTATGGTCAAAGTGGTGTGGTTATTTTCCTTCTTGGAGGGAATCCTTACTGGAGATGGATACACACTTAGGTGTTCTCCTTTCCTAAGGCTGCTCTAAAAAGAGTACCATAAACTAGGTGACTTAAAACAACAGAAATTTATTGTTTCACACTTTGGGAGGCTGGAAGTATAAACCCAAGTTACTCAGTAGGGCCATGTTCTATCTTAAACCTCTAGGGGAGCATCCTTCCTTGCCTCTTCTTCTGGTACTTGAAAGCCATCTGAGGCACTCCTTGGCTTGTAGATGTATCATGCTGCCTCCTTTATCTTCACATGGCCTTTTCCCAAGTGTCTCTCCATTTGTGTCCAGTTTTCTCCTTCTAATTTGGACAATAGTCATATTTGATTGGGGCCCAATCTAATCCAGTTTGGCCTCATCTTAATCATGTTCAAAGATCCCGTTTCCAAATAGGGTCACATTCAGGGCACCATGATTAGGACTTGAATATAGTTTTTTAAAAAATTTATTTTACTGAAATATATCATTCATATATGAACACACATAAACAGTAAGTATATAGTAAATACTGTGAACTTACAAAATAAACATGTATAACATCATACAGGGGTCTCACACATCACCTCTCCACCAACACCTTGAATTGTTGTGAAACATTTGTTACAAACTATGCAAGAGCATCATCAAAATATTGTAACTATAGTCCCTATCTTGCATTTGGTATACTTTTTCCCCAACCCACCCTATTTTTTAAAAATATGTAATATATTTTTATTACAGAGGTTGTAAACTTATAAAACAATCATGCACATGTGTAAAATTCCCATACAACATCCCTTCACCAACACACCACACTGTGGTGGAACATTTGTTACAGATTATAAGATAATATCAGACTATTGCCACCCATGATGGTCCATAGCATACATTTGGCACACATTTTCCATACACCTCCATTATCAACACAGTACATCTTTGGCATTGATGCAAGAATATTATAGTGTTGTTGTTAAACACAGTTTATAGGTCACACCAATTGTAGTTTTCCCATGCTTCTCCCCATTCCCACCACCCTGCAATAGTGATGTATGTCTGCTCTAGCTCACAGAAAGACACTCTTGCATTTGTGCCCTCAGCCACAATTCTTATCCACTTCTGAGTCCACTGTGTTATTCAGTCCCTAGATTATTCTTTAGCTTTCTTTCAATTGACATTTACTTCCCCAGACTACCCTTTTCAGCCACAATCCCATTTATAAACCAGCTGCTACACACTATAATGTGTTACCATCAACTCTATCCATTTCCACACTTTTGCAGTCAAGTAAATTAAAACTTCTACATACATTAAGCATCAGTTCTTCTCAACCCTCTTCTTATCTCCTAATAATCCATACTCTCAGTTTTAACTCCATGTGTTTGTTCTTCATATTTAGTTCATATTAATGAGACCATGCAATATTTGTCTTTTTGTGTCTGGCTTACTTCACTTAGTATAATGGCTTCACTATTCATCCATGTTATCATATGTGTCCCAATTTCATTTCTTCTTACTGAGGCATAGTATTCCATCATACATACATACATACACACACACACACACACACACACACACACACACACACACCATGTTTTGTTTATCCATTCATGGTTGATGGACACTTGGATTGTTTACACCTTTTGGCAATTGTGACTAATGCCACTATGAACATTGGTGTGCAGATGTCTGTTCATGTCGTAGTTTTTAGTTCTTCTGGATATATTCCTAGTAGAGGAATTTGCTTGGATCATACGGCAGTTCTACAGAGGCTACACCATTTTACAATCCCACCAACAGTAAAAGAGTATTCCTATTTCTCCACATCCTCTCCAGCACTTATTGTCTATTTTTTTTAATAATGGCCATTCTATGTGGTATTAGATGATATCTCATTGTTTTGATTTGCATTTCCCTAATAGCTAGTGATATAGAACATTTTTTCATATGCTTTTTGGCCATTTGTATTTCCTCTTTGGAGAAATGTCTATTTAAATCTTTTCCCACTTTTTAATTGGATTGCTTACTCTTTTATTGTTATATTGTATGATCTCTTTATATAGAATGGAAATCAAATCCTTATTGGATATGTGGTGTATTAGTCAGCCAAAGGGGTGCTGATGCAAAATACCAGATATCTGCTGGTTTTTATATAAGGGTATATATTTGGGGTAGAAGCTTACAGTTACCAGGCCATAAAGCAAAATTTTCTTCCTTAACCAAAGTCTGTTACTACGTGTTGTAGCAAGATGGCTGCTGATGACTGCCAAGAGTTCAGGCTTCCTGGGACTTGTTTCTCTCCAGGCCCAGCTGCTCTGCTCTACTCCTCTGTATGCTTACTTCCCCCAGCACCAGCATTAAAACTCCAACTAACTCTTTTGCCATGTCGTTTTCTCTGAGTCCCTGCCCACCATGTTTACTGACATGACCCAATCAAAGCCCTAATCATAATTTAATCACACCCAGAGGAAAAGACTAGTTTACAAACATAATCCAATATTTCTTTTTGGAAGTCATCAATAATATCAAACTGCTACATGTGGTTTCCAATTATTTTCTCCCATTGAGTGGGCTGCCTTTTCACCTGCTTGATGAAGTCCTTTGAGTCACAGAAGTATTTAAATTTGAGGAGGTCCCATTTATCTATGTTTTCTTTCATTGTTCATGCTTTTGGTGTAAGGTTTAAGAATCCACCACCTACCAGGTCTTGAAGATGTTTCTCTACATTTTATTCTTGGAGCTTTATGGTACTTGCTTTTATATTTAGGTCTTTGATCCATTTTGTGTTAATTTTTGTATAAGGTGTGAGATAGGGGTCTTCTTTCTTTCTTTTGGCTATGGATATCCAGTTCTTCCAGCACCATTTGTTGAATGGATTGTTCTGTCCCATCTGGGTGGGGTTGACAGGTTTGTCAAAAGGCACTTGGCCATGGATGTGAGGTTCTGTTTTTGAACCATCAATTCAGTTCCGTTGGTCTATGTGTATCTTTATGCCAGTACCATGCTGTTTTTACCACTGTAGCTAGGCAATATAATTTAAAGCCCAGAAGTGACAGTCCTCCAACATAGCTCTTTCTTTTTAAGATATTCTGGCTAGTGGGGGCCCCTTACCCTTCCAAATAAATTTGGTAATTGTGTTTTCCATTTGTTTAAAAAAGGCTGGTGGAAATTTTATTGAGATTACACTGAATCTGTATATCAATTTGGGTAGAATTGACATCTTAATAATATTTAGACTTCCAATACATGAGCGTGGAATGTTCTTCCAATTATTTAGGTCTTTTTAAAAAAATTTTTAGCAATGCATTGTAGTTTTCTAAATACAAGTGTTTTCCATCCTTGGTTAAGTTTATTCCTAAATATTTGATTCTTTAAGTTGCTATTGTAAATAGCATTTTTTCCCTGACTTCCTCCGCAGATTGCACATTACAATTGTATAGAAACACCACTGATTTTCATGTATTGATCTTGTATCCTGACACTCTACTGAAATCATTTATTAGCTCCAGAAGCTTTGTTGTAGATTTTTTGGGATTTTCTAGATATAGGATCATATCATCTGCGAATAATGAAATTATTACTTCTTCCTTTCCGATTTGGATGCTTTTTATTTTTCTTGCCTGATTGCTCTAGCTAGACTCTCTAGCACTATATTGAACACAGTGGTGACACTGGGCATCCTTGTCTTGTCCCTGATCTCAACAAGAAAGTTTTCAGTCTTTCACCATTGAGTACAATGGTAACTGTGGGTTTTTCATATATGGACTTTATCATGTTGAGAAAGTTTCCTTCAATTCCTATCTTTTGTAGTATTTTTATCAAGAAAGGATGCTGTATTCTGTCAAATGCCTTTTCTGTGTCAATCGATAAGATCATGTGATTTTTCTTCTTTGATTTATTAATGTGGTGTATTATGCTGATTGATTTTCTTGTGTTGAACCAGGCTTGCATGCCTGGTATAAAACCCACTTGATTGTGATGAATAATTCTTTTAATATTTGTTGGATTGATTAGCAAGTATTTTATTGAGGATTTTTGCATCTGCATTCATTAGAGAAATGGGTCTATGATTTTTTTTTTGCATAATATATTTATCTGGGTGCTATTGGCTTCATTGAATGAGTTTGGTAGTGTTCCTTGTTCAACTTTTTGGAGGAGCTTGAGTAAGACTGATAGTAAATCTTTGAATGCTTGGTAGAACTCACCTATGTAACTGTTTGGTCTTGGGCTTTTCATTTTGGGGAGCTGCTTGATAACTGTTTCTATCTCTTTACTTGTGATTAGGTTGTTGAGGTCTTCTAGTTCTTCTATGGTCAGTGTAGGTTGTTTATTCATTCCTAGGAACTTTTCCATTTCATCTACATTGTCTAGTTTTTTGGCATAAAGTTGTTCATGGTATCCTCTTATGATCTCTCTTATTTCTGTGCAGTCAGTAGTAATGTTCCCATTTTAAATTTTTATTTCATTTATTTGCATCTTCTCTCTTTTTGCCTTTGTCTAGCCACAGGTTTATTGATTTTGTTAATCTTCTCAAAGAACCAATTTTTGGTTTTGTTAATTCTCTCTATTGGTTTTTTGTTTTCAATTTCATTTATTTCTGCTCTGATCTTTGTTATTTCATTCTTTCTACTTATATTGAGAATAGTTTGCTGTTCTTTTTCTAGTTCCTACAGCTGTGTAGTTAGGTCATTGATTTTAGCTCTTTCTTCTTTTTTAATATAAGCATTGAGGGCTATAAATTTTCTTCTCAACAATGCCTTCACTGCAACCCATAGGTTCTGATATGTTGTGTTCTCATTGCCATTTGTCTTGAGATATTTATTGATTTCTCTTGAAATTTCTTCTTTGACCCACTGATTATTTAAGAGTATGTTGTTTAATCTCCATATATATGTGTATTTCCCCCTTTTTTGCCACTTGTTGATTTCCAACTTTATTCCATTATGACCAGAGAAAGTGCTTTGTATAATTTCGATTTTGTTGAATTTGTTGAGATCTGCTTTGTGACCCAACATATGGTCTATCCTGGAGAAAGATCCATGAGCACTTGAAATGAATGTATATCCTGCTGTTTTGGGATACAATGTTCTGTATGTATGTATTAGGTTTAGTCCATTTATCATATTATTCAAGCTATCTGTTTCTTTATTGATCTTCTGCCCAGATGTTCTATCCAATGTTGAGAGTGGTGTGTTGAAGCCTCCGACTATTACTGTAGAGATGTCTATTTCTCCCTTCAGTTTTGCCAGTGTTTGCCTCATGTATCTTGTGGCATCCTGGTTAAATGCAATTTATTAATCAGGGTTCTCTAGGGAAACAGAATCAACAGGAGATAACTGTAAATAGTATGAGATTTTATAAGAGTCTCTCACGTGACTGTGGGGATGCACAAGTCCAGGTTCCACAGGCTGGCTGAAAACCAATGAAAGTTCAATGAAGGTCCTTGATGTGTTTCTGGGAGATGTTGGCTGTCCAAAGACGTGCTGGGAAATTCTCTCTGATTGCTGAAATCACTTCCCCTTTTAAGGCATTCAAGTGATTGGATAAAGCATCACTCATTGCTGATGGCAATCTTCCTGGTTGATGTAGATATAATCAGCTATCTATGCAGTAAACTCACTGGTAACTAAAGTCCATAAATGTCCCCAGTGCTTGCTTGACCAAACGACTGGGCACAATTAGCTGGCTGAGTTGACACATTAGACTAACCATCACATGCATATACATATATGATTGTTATTTCTTGCTGGTGAGTCATCCATTTTATTAATATGCAATGTCCTTCCTTGTCTCTAATACCAGTTTTGCTTTTAATGTCTATATCATCTGATATAAGTACAGCTGCCCCAGCTTTTTTTTTTTTTTTTTTGGTTACTTCATGCATGGAATATCTTTTTCCAACCTTTTACTTGCAATCTATTGGTATCCTTGGGTCTAAGGTGAGTCTCTTGCAGACAGCATGTAGATGGCTCATATTTTCTTATCCATTGTGCCAATCTGTGTCTTTTGATTGGGGAGTTTAATCCATTAACAGTCAATGTTATTACTGTAAAGGCAGTTCTTACTTCATCCATTTTGATCTTTGGGTTTTATCTGTCATTTTATTTTCACCACTCTTTTGCCACTTTTAGTTACTGTTACTGATACAATCATCACTTCTAGACTCTCTTCCAAGCCTCTCTCTCCTGTCTTTACTTTTCAGGCTGTAAACTCCCTTTAGTATCTCCTGCAAAGCTAGTCTTTTCGTTATAAATTTTCTCAGTTTCTGTTTATTTGTGAATATTCTAATCTCATCCTCATTTTTGAAAGATCTTGCTGGATATACAATTCTTGGCTGGCAGTTTTTCTCTTGCAATATCTTAAATATATCATAGCACTACCTTCTTGCCTCCATAGTTTCTGATGAGAAATTGGCACTTAATCTTATTCAGTATCTCTTATATGTTATGCATTGCTTTTCTCTTGCTGCTTTCAGAATTCTCTCTTTGTCTTTGACATTTGACATCCTGATTAGTATGTGTCTCAGAGTTGGTCTGTTTATTTGGATGGGAGTACGTTGGGCTTCTTGGACATGGATATCTATGTCCTTCAATAGGGTTGGGAAATTTTCCACCATTATTTCTTCAAATATTCCTTCTGTCCCTTTCCCCTCTCTTCTTCTGGGACACCCATGACACATATGTTTGCACATCTTTTGCTGTCATTTCATTCCCTGAGACCCTGTTCAATTTTTTTCCATTCTTTTCTTCATTTGTTCTTTTGTATGTTCGCTTTCGGAGGACATGTCTTCGAGTGCACCCATCCTTTCTTCTGCTTCCTCAAATCTGCTGTTACGTGCCTCCAATGTATTCTTAATTTCATTTATTGCAACTTTCATTTCCATAAGATCTTCTATTTTTCTATGTATGCTTTCAAATTCTTCTTTGTGCTTTCCCAGTGTCTTCTTAATAACCTTAATCTCTTTAGCCATCTCACTGAATTTATTAAGATTTGTTTGAACATCTATGATTAGTTGTCTCAAATTCTGTATGTCATCTGCAGGCTTATCTTGTTCCTTGAACTGGGCCATATCTTCCTGTTTCTTGGTATGGATTGTAATTTTTTGTTGGTGTTTTCGCATCTGGCTTGCTAGATGTATTTATTCTGGGTGCAGTTTCTACCCTTTAGTTTAGGGCTTTCTTGTCTTTTCTACCTTGCTCATTGTGTAGTAGGAGTCAAGGATGTAGTTGGTGCTGTAAACTATGGAGGCTGAAGCTGCCCACGAAGCTTGATGAAGCTTCTCCCACCTTTCTCCTCTGCCAAGGGTAGGGACAGAGCCGCAGCTGTGTATAATAATCCAAGTTGGGCAGCACAACACTGTCTGTACTTGCCCGGAGAGACTGATGTAGCTTCACACCCCTTCCTCCACTACCTAGGGCAGGGATGGAGCTATAGTTGTGGGCAGTAATCTGTGCTGTGTGGGTCCACAGTTGCCCAGGTAAACTAACATAGCACCAGAACCCCTCCTGCTGGAGGTGGGAATAGACACTCTGGAGTGCCCAACAATCTACTCTGTGTAGGTCGAATACACATGCAGTTGCCCTGAGAGGCTGAGGGAGTACTGTCCCTTCTGCCCTTTGGGGGTGGGAACGGAACCACCAACATGCAACAGTTCAGTCCCTGTAGGCCGAAATTACCCACTGTTGCCCGGAGAGGCTGAGGAAACACCAGCCCCCTCCTATCCTATTAGGGCATGGGGTTGGACCCACAGGCAGCCAACAGTTCAGTCCCTATAAGCCAAAAGTTCCTGTAGTTGTCCTGAGAGGCTGTGGAGACACCAGACCCCTACTATCCTATTGGGTGTGTGAGGGTGGATCCACAAGTACCCACGAGTCCGGGCTGTGTGGGCCAAAAGCACCTGAGCAAACACCCTCTGTCTCCTGTCCTATTGGGGATGGGAGTGGGGCCACAGGTGCCCAATGGTCGGGTTTGTGCAGGCCAAAAGCACCTGCAGTTGCCTTGAGAGGCTGAGGGAACACCAGCCCCTTCCTATCCTATGGGGTACAGATGGACTCGAAGGCACTCAACAAACCAGTTCTTGGGGGCTGAAAACGCTTGCTGTTGCCCAGGGAGGCTGAGGATACCCAGCTCCTCTTCTATCCTATTGGGGTTCAGGGAAGCAGCCCCAGGTGTCCGACTATTCAGTCAGTGCCTTCAGATAGCACCTGCAGTTGCATGGAGTGCCTGGTACAAGTCCCGCCAACTTCCTCTCTGCTGGAGCTGGGGCAGGAGCCCAGGCTAGGGCTATAGTCCTATCTGGGTGGAAAGAAGCCAGTCCCTAACTTCACTGGATTTTCAGTCAGCCAGGCTTCCCCTCATGCTTGGGACGGAGTCAAAATCCCGGCTACCAGCCTCCTTCTGACCTGGACATGCTCAAAGTTTAACTGTTCCTAGGATTATACTTTAGCCTACTGAATTTACTAATCAGTAGCTGAAATCGGTGCCACATCGTGTCTTCCTGCCCTGTTTTTTTGGGAAAAAGCACTTCCAACTCCAGCCACGAAATAGCTCCCATGGCAGCTGGTGCCACAGGCACCTACCTCCTTTGTGTGGAGTGCTCTACTCACGAATCCTCTTTGCAAATGGGCAGTCTCCTCTTTCCATACTTACAAGGATGTTGCAGGATGCTCTTCTGGTCTCCTGGGGCCCCCAAACAGGTGCTGTAGATAGCTCTGGGTGATTACTAACTGCCCTGTAGCAGGAGCTGACTCCAAGACCTGCTGACTCCAGGAGCTCCTTACTCTGCCACAATTTTGGCTTCCTCTTGAATATATCTTTTGTGGACCATGAGTCAACCCATGATAGAAGATTAATTGAGAACAGTGGTTGTGACCACGGTAGGGACCAAACTAATGTATTAGGTTTGCCTCTATTCTAAAGAAAAAGAGCTTCCATGATCAAAGTGAATTAAATTCATCTGAAGAGCAGGAAACCAGATAAAAATCTGTACGCAAAATTCTACAATTAGTGGGAGCATAAACTTCAGGGACAGACATGGTGTGTACTTAGGCACCCACTGTAACTATTGATAGTGCCTCCTTTCAGTCTTAAAGTATTCCAGTGTGAAGAAAAATTGATATACTTCCTCTCCCTCTTCATTTTCCAAAAAGAACTTCTTTGGTGTATAATCAGATGTGAGAAACAACTCAAATTTCTTTTGAGTCACTGGTCTAGAGATCAGAATTATAATAGTTCTTCCTTTCTGCTTCTTAGCAATGTTATAAGTCAACACTCATGTTTATACCTGTCAGATTTCTTAATTTGCAAGTTCCAGTTATTGCTGAGGGAAAAGACGACTACTCAAATATCTCTGAATCAAAACTGAATTTATTGCTTGCTAACTGTTCTGACAGAACAAATCACTGAGCTAATCTTGGGTAGGCTTTTGGCAGAAGCACGCTATTCAGGGACTGGCTGACTTTACAGGCAAAAGTACTAAAGCAGAGGAATCATGGCCTAGGGACTGGCTGGGATTCAGAAGTAAGCAAACTGAAACAGAATTTAATGATTCTTAAGGCTGTTTAACTGGCTCTGCCTTGGCTTGTTTAGGGCTTGGACATAGGACCAAACAGTGGTCTGCTTTCCACTTTATTTCTTGATCTTGGAGAATAGAATGTTTTATTTTCACCCTAAGAAAAACAGTAAACTGGACTATGTTTAAATTACAAACACTGTTCATCATAGTATTCTATTAAGGAAGTAAAAAGTCGAGCTACAGAATGGTAAGATATATTTACAACACATAACACATAATACTGTTTTAATATGGTAAGATATATTTTCAATACATAACACTGTTTCAATATTGTTTTAACATGCAGTATCTTTATAAACTTATACTAATAAAGGAAAAAAGACAACACAATAGAAAATGGGCAAGTGACTTGAACAGGCATTTTGAAAGAGAAAAAGGGATTCTCAAATAGTCCCTAAGACTATGGAATTTCATTGAATCACATTAATTGGTAAATTAATTAAAATTGCAAGATACCACTACAAACCCATTAGAATGTCTCATCAGAATAATAAAGACTGAAAACCAGGTACTCTTGGTGGGAGTGAAAATTAGTACATCCACTTGGAAAACAATTTGGCTTTATCTACTATGGTTAAACATGTGCCTGTCCTATGATCCAACTAGTCTATCCCTATATAATCAATAGATATTCAAGTACATTTGAATCAAAATACATGTAAATTAATTCCATAAAACATTATTCTTTTTTGAGAGGACTTAGTAAAAATTTTAATTTCATTTAAAATAAAACCTTTTTTGTTAGAAATTCTTAAAGAAAAATCACTCCCACACTAACATGAAACCAAATGAGATATAGTACAAAATCACATTTTTAACCCACTAGCAAGCTTGAGGATGCAAAATAATTAAACTAAATTCCAAATAGTGGGATCCCTATATAGGAGAGAAATGATTGCTTCATTCCAGGTCAAGGTGTGGGAACAAGAGAAATTCAATCTAAATTAGGTTAAGGAGAAACTAGTCAATTTTTTAAATAAACTTTTAATAGCTGTATGCAAGCTGGATTGATTGATTATATGGCTGAGAAACCCCAGCCAGAAAGTAGTTCTGCACACACTCACCAACCATGTCCCATGGGATATTATTGAGTGCATATTGGTGATATGCCAAATTCTTTGGACGTAACATGAGGGCTGAAACAGAGTCTGACTGAAGTGGAAAGGATCTTCCCCAATTGCAAAGCAGTGGTCCGCTGAGGTTAGGGACAGGAGAGGAGAACAAAGAGAGATTCTTTATAGGCAGTCTGGGTCCTCTGGTGCATGGCAACAGATGCCAAACACTGAGGGAGAGCATAAAAGCTGAGAGAAATCTTTCTGATGTGATCCAGGCCTCCACCTAATATACTATAGAAGTTCTCTAAATGTTGAGGTCATTTATATCTGATAGAAAAGGTCCTCCTAGTTTGTTGTTCAACAGTGTCTTGACTCTTCACATTTATAGTTTAGAATCAGCTTTTTCAAGTTTTATGAAAACTTTTGTTGTGATTTCATGGAATCTAGAGATCAATTTGGTTGCCATAGTCACAATATTCAGTCATGCAATAAATTAAGATGGCATAATTCTCCATTTAACTCTTCTTTAATTTCTCTCAATTTTTGGTGCTACTCTAAATGGTGTATTTTCCTTTATTATTTTTGTGGTAATAAATATAATACAAAATTTCCTATGTTCACAAAAAGAAATGCAATTTTAGTACTATTCAGACCTTTACTAAATATTCATAAATTCCAATGACTTCTATTTATATTTCCTATGTATAACAACAGAATTTTTTAAAAATTCTGCAATCCTCATAAATGCTTTTGTTTTTAGACTCAAAAGCACAAAGACTAAGATTGTGAATGAAGTGGCGTTCCTTGGAGGCTGAGTATTTTTCTTATACTTAAATTAATATCTTTGAACATTTTAATATTATGGATGATGTCTACTATAGGTCTTTGATAGAAAACTCTTATAACATTGGGGAAATTTCATTTAATTCCCATCTTGCACAGGAATTTTACTTTGGATGTTGAATTTTATCAAACACATTTTTTAGAATTGATAGATATCACAAATTCTCCTCCATTAAATGGGTTAAAATGGTCAATTACGGTAACTAATTTGTGTTAAAACAAAAGTACACTCCTGAAATAAATCCAGTTTGCTCAACTTATATGACGATTTATGCATTTCTGGATTCATTTTACTAATATATTGTTTATAATTTTCCCATATAAGCTTTATTTATTGAGAAGTTTGAGATTGGATACAAGTTACATTGAAAGTATAGGTGATTCCCACATATCCTAACCCCTCCCCCTCCCACATTTTCCCCTATTAACAACATCTTACATCATTGTGGTACATTTGTTACACTTGATGAACAAGTATTGAGCACTGCTACTAACTAAGGTCTATAGTTTACATTATGATTTACACTTTTGACTACAGTTTTACAAGATTTAACAATATGTATAATAGCCTGTATCTGTCATTGCAATATTATGCAGAACAATTCCAATGACATAAAAATGCCCTATATTCCAACTATTCTTTCCTCCCCCTCCCCGCAGAACCTCTGGTAACCACTATCTTTATATCAATGTTACAAGTTCTTCCATTACAATAATAATAAATCTACTTTGGCCTATGGTTGTATTCACCCCTTATGTTTGTTCATTCCTCAGTCTTGAGGATTTTGGAATGGTGATGCCCGCTCTGCTTCAGATTGAGAGGGGAGTTTATAAACATTATTCTTAATAGACCCAAACTGGAAAATAAGTGCCCATCAGAGTAGAACGGATAAAAATGCATACATAAATTGTGGTATAGTAATCAAATGGAATAATATGTGGCCCTGAATATGAATGAACTTCAGCTACATGGAAAATAATAAATATAGTAAAATAATCCATATACAAAATGATATATTCAATAACACATTTATACAAAGTTAAGACACAGGCTACCTAATTTATATTGTTAGAAGTCAAATACTGTTAGCAGGGGTTAGTAATTGGGGGGAAGTGAGGTTTTGTTTTTGTTTTGTTTTGTTTTGTTTTGCTACATATTTATGGTGTGTGCCCCTTTTCATATGCATCAATAGAAAATAATAAAAAGAAATATCCCAACCTCTCTCTCCTCCCTTTTTCTAACCTGCTGGTGACTTCCGCTTACTTACCACAAGTGAAATCCAGCTTGCCAGGGAGTTCGGGTCATGTATTCCACAGTGTTCGATATCTCTGTGCACAAAGAAAGGCAATAAAAGGTGGAGAATGGACCTAAGGGGCAAAGGTAATAGATGAAGAAAAACCATCACAACTATTTTGCAACCCCATGCATTTTATAATTATCAAACAGAGTGCTGTATATCCTTTTTTTTTTTTTTTTTAAATCAAATTATACTTGAAATAATATGGATTGGAAATTGAAAACTATTATGTGATAGTTCAGGCTAATGAGTAACTTTTTATTTTAATTGTATGTACCACTATGTGGTAGACACTATTCTCAGTGTTTTGCACACAAAAATCTAGTAATATATTATTCTTAAAAAAAAAAAAATTGTGGTGTAAATACAGTGACTATCCCAGTCTTTTTGTTTGTGTATTGATCAATTACAGTAAATTGTGTAAGTTCACATAGCTAGGAAAGATTTAAAATCAGCACTCTGGCATGAAAATTGTGCTCTGTCCATTAGACAAACAGAAGAAAGGAAGGATAATAGCAAAGGTTGAACAATAACTTGTCCTAGCACTGTTCAAGATACTATATATTTACAGTAGAATAGTATTTAAAATATATCTCCTGATGCGTTTTCCCTCTCTCAAATCTTTTCTTCCTCTTCCTAGAATTCCTTTCCTCTTTTAAGGCTAAACACTGATATTTCCTATCCACAATTATGAGTGTATTAGCTCAACCAAAATCTCCAATGGGTAGGACAGAAGAATAAAATATTAGAGACTTTCCCATTCAACAGAAAAGGAAAACATAATCTCTCCAAAAGGATATCAGGATGATGGTGACAGGATTAGACTTTGTGAGCACGAGAGTTGGTCAAAGTTAAAACATATTTGGAACACTCAGGCTACAAGGAAACAAATTTGTAACTTAATGTCTCAAAGTACCTTAAAAGTGTGTAGCTGGTGTACTGCTCCACTCAACTCACTCCTGGGTAAATTTACATAGACTTGTACCGATAATGATAAACTGAATTCTCTACCAAGGGAACCCACGTCTGAGCCCTGTGCTTTTTCATGCAATGCCATGATTAATCATTTAATATTTATCCCTCTTACAAAAAAAAGTTATTGGCTTCATGTAGACAGAACAGCCGTGACGGAATGAATGAATACCCAGTTATTACCTCTCACAGAGAATTCAAGATTATTAACAAGGCAAAAAAGAAACTCTTTAAAAGCCCATGATGTCAGGCTGTTGCATAATCTAAAACTGTAATGTATTTGGCAAATTATATGTGAGGTTAAGAGTAAAATTGTCTTCATCAGCAGAAAAAGAAAGAAAAGTGGCTTTCTGGTGACAGGTTCTCAATATTTTGAAGAAAAGTAAAGTAGGAAACCTAAGCATCCCCTAGGTGTTACTGGGAAACTCATTGCAGACTGTCAATCAATGTAATTGACATAAAGAGAACATAGTCTATTCTAATATAAAGCTGGGAGTCAATGTTAATAAAACATGACACAGAAGTCCAGAGGGTTCTGCAGCATTCTTAACACAAGCCCATTGAGAACTGAGTGGATCTTAAAGCCTGGGTCAGAAGATGGAAAGCGATTTATGTGGGGTTTTTAGGAGGAATTAGAAGTGCTGATTTCATTAAAAAGAAACAGCTGCACGTATTGATATGGAAAGATGACCATGTTATATTGTTGAGTGAATAAATAAGATGTTTCTGACCATTCTGTAAAGTGGAATAAGGTTAAAACAGCTACAGAAATAACAACTTTAAGATGCTCCAGGGTTTTCTTCAACAGAAAGTTATTATAGATTGGTAAGTATTTAAATGTTACTGGTTCTCTACTACAGTGAAAAAACATATTTTAGAAAATGTTCATGTTTAGTCACTATTGTCACAGAGAGATAGGCATTTTGAATCATCTCTCCCTGCCAATATTGGGTTCGTGCTTTATGAGCAGCAGATGCACGCTCCTAGAATAAATGAGATACCTGCTCTCATTTCACTTTTCATATTCATTTAGAGGAGAAAAAATGGACAAGATCAAAAATTGCAAAACACTTAAAGCACATCATGAAACTAAGGTGATGCAATGACTGACATTACTTCTTTTTCCTGTGGCTTCCTTTTCTAACTTCTTGACCTCGTTTCTTAGGATGACACAGATTTATTGTTGGCCTCTGGCCTTGCTATGCCATTTGATAATGATATTCTGAACTTTGCTACTTCCAGGCCTGCCTAGCTTCTGACCTGCCACTTACTCTGAATCTCCCCTTACTTCCCTTTGCTTCTTCTCCCTCCTCCCCCACTCCTGGCTTGCTAAGTTCCTTCTGAAATTTTGCCAAACTTCCCTCTCATGCTTATCTATAAAGTGTTCCACATTTTAAAACCTTTATCTCCAGTAATGTGATGTACATTCACATACATATTTTTGTGTGGACATATGTTTTCATTTTTCTTAGGTAATAATTGATGGGTCACATAAAAAAGAATGTTTACTTTCATAAAGTATTGCCATATTGTTTTCCAAAGTGGTTGTGCATTGCCACCAACAATATGCATTCCACTTTCTTTACATCCAGGCCAAAAACTTGTGTTATTTTTCTTTTAACATTAACAATTCTAGTGGGTGAGTTATGGTCTCTCAAGTGATATCAGTTTGCATTTCTCAGATGACTAGTGATGTTGAGCATCTTTACAGGAGTTTCTTAACCATTGCTTTATCTTCTTTTGTGAGTGTGTGTTTAATCTTTTTTGCATTTTTTAAATTGTAAGAGTTCTTTATTCTGGATATATGCATTCGTTGGATATATTTTGCAAAAGATTTCCCAAGTCTATGGATTATCTTTATTTTCCCTAAATGTGTGCTTTTGGTGTCCACTCCATTGCCTAACCCATTGTCATGAGATGTTCCTCCATGTCACATCTTTTTACTTTAGAACTTTTAAACATTTTTTGAAATAATTTTAGATTTGTAGAAGAGTTGCAAAGACAGTAGAGCCTTTGTTTACCTTTAATCCAGCTTGCCCAAATATTAATATCTTATATAACGATGATACACTTATCAAAACTAAGAAATTAACATTGCTATGGCACTGTTAACTAAACCAAGATCTTATTGGATTTCACCAGTTTATCCATTAATGTCCTTTGTCAGTCCCAGGATCCAATCCAGAGTTACATTTAGCTGTAATGGTTCCTTAGTTTCTTCCAATCATTGACAATTTCTCATTCTTTCCTTGTTTTTTTGTAATCTTGAACTTTTGAATATACTTGATGAAGTGTTTTGTAGAATGTCTTTGAATTTGGTTTTCTCCAATATTTCCTCATAATTAGACTGGGCTTATGGATTTTGGGGAAGAAAACTAGAGAGGTAACATAGCTTTCTCATCACAACATGTTAGAGGGTACTTGATTTCAGCATTCTTACTGATGATATGAACCCTGTTAACCTTGACCACTTGGCTAGAGTGGTGTCTGGCAGATTTCTTAACTATAAAGTTCTTATTTTTCCATTTTAAAATTATTTTACAGAACCCTTATTTTCCTTAATTTCTCTGAGAGTAAAAGTACACACAAAAATATTTTTCTTGCAGATTTTGAAAATTACTAGGCAATATTTTAAAGTATATTAAATACTTTCTTCAGAATCCCTACATAGTTTTTTTTTATACCACCTTTTCAATATGGTCATTATGTACACATATATAATTGTATTATGATATAATACTCAAAATGATTTATGGTTACTGTGCTTTTTAATAATGACTCCTGGTTTGTTTGTTTTTCTTGAAAAGTAAGAGCCTAATTTATTTTAATTTAATAATAATGTTAGATGTCATGTGGTATTGTTTTAAACACGCTTGCCCCTATTTTTGCCCCTCTTTCCCTTTATAATTTGTTTATCTAAACTTCTATAGGCTTAAAAAATGAATCACCATCCTTATTTAAAGTCTAAGTAAAAAATAAGTGTGTACAATTTTGTGAAGGGCTTTAATGTGCAAAGGAATTCACAAGAGGAATCCTCTGACTTTTATAAGCTTTGTTCCACATTCTTGCTCCCATTGCCTTTTTATGGAGACCTGGGTGCTGGTTAAATGATATACCCTAATTCTTTTCCCAGTTGACAGCCACATAATGAATTATTTGGTAGTTCTGATGACAAGAGAGATAGATATCCTTTTGTAAAAGATGAATATCAGTCGACTAGAAACTAATATTTGATTTAGTTCACTTTTAAAATTATTCCATGAATACCAATAAAGCAATATCATAGGGAAGTGGAAATAGCATGGTAGTCAGAGTCAAAGGATGTATTCTTGGTCCTGACTTTGGCATGGTTGTCCTTAGGCAAGGGATTTATTAAACTGAACTTCATTTGGTTGGTTTCTCCTATAAACACCACATAAATATTTTGTATTATTATTTTTAGTACTAGTAATTATTAAAGAATCAAAATCACACCACATTACCCACACACATTAGCCCCTCTTTATTACCACAATCACTTTATAAAGAATCACATCATATGTCCAGGGGCTAATTATTTTTCCAAACATAATTGATTATTCTTAATGTACCTAGTAGATATTTATTAGGGTACTAGGGTAAATTACAGGCTGACTTTTTTTTTTTTCCATTATGTTTCAGGAAAAAAAAAAATAACATGCAACCATGTCTAAATTTTAAAGACTGTAAATGCTGGAACATAACTAGGGTAAGCATTTGTACAAGCTCCTTAGTTTACACATGAATGGATAGATTAATTCTTTTCTAATCAAGGTAAGAAACCAGATGATTTTATTAACTTACCAGAATATTTTGGACACAAATATCCTGTTAGTCTTTCCAAACGATTCATGTTCAGGCAAAATAAAAAGTAATTACATGAGTTTGGATAGGTGATGTTTTCTTTATCTTCACCTGGAATTAAGCTGTCCCTCTTTCATATCCTCAGAGCATTTTGTTTTACTGCTTTTGACACATAGCATAGCCTGCTTTGTTTGAGCTATATGTATGTGTATGTTTCCTTTTCTCAAACTGGACTGTGAATCACTGTAGGAGAGGAACCTTTTCACTGTGCCCAGTAGTTTCTTACAAAGAGAAGAGCCTCATAATTCAATTGATATTTAAATGAATGCATCATACTTTTTAGGATTACTCTGGGAAAGAGCTTACCTTTCCCAGAATGTGGTAGTGAACATGATAAATTTCCAGATTATCAGAGAAAATAATTATTTGATAATTTTACATTTCATAAATATTCTCAGCTTCTTAATTCTAGGTCACCATTTGCATAATGTTCACAAAACTATACCTGTAATATTTGAGCTGTAAAGTCAAGCACCAAAATCAGCATAAAGATATTTCACATTTTTAAAATAAATTAACTTATGTAGGAGCAGTTAATCCTTGATGTCAAGCAATGCTACTTTTTTCCCCTTAAGTAATTTAAAATATAATTTCCCCCTGGATTTTAAAAGCACCAAGATATGCTATACTGAATAAAATCAACTCTGCTTGGGAAAAAGAATGACACACTTCATATAGCCTGAAAATAAATTGCCATAGGCTCTAATATACTTTCTCTTAGAATCCATCACAATGCAACTTGTATATTATCAAGAAAAATTTCTAATTCTAAAGTTAATTCAGATGGCACAATCTACTAGACTGAAAATTGTTGCAATGGTATTTTTAAAGTATGAAACTCTCTTGAAAGTTAAATACATAGTAAAGAGAATCAAGAGGTGTAATTTTTATTTCTCAATAAAATATTTATATGACATTGTATAAAAGTTATATCTAAAGCCATTGGAATACTGTCTGTAAGGTAGGATTGATAATATCATGAGTAAATTTATGCCAGATGTGTATATGTTGTATATGTACATAAACCAAAAAATTTTTGTATCGGAATAATAATTATTATTCTTTTATACCTTATAAATGCTAATACTTATTTTGTTATCTGTTATGATCTTTTCAACAATCCTGTGAAATGGTCTTGATAAGATGGAAACGTTCCCATTTTTCAAAAATTGGGAAACCGAGTCCCAGAAAATGCAAGTAACTTTCGGAGGATCACTCAGCTAGCTACAAATGAGGTTAGAAGTCCATTTTCCTGGATGATAGCCAAGTCCTCTTTTAGAAGGAAGTAATTCTCATGTGAGACACACACCTTCACACACATACACATACATCTACTTTTGCATGAATATAGAATATAGCATACTGGATAAAAGCATGACCAATGGTGCTAAACCTACTGGCTGCAAATACTGGCTTTGTCATATATTTGTTGTGTCTTATGAAATTGTTATTTTTGTGCCTCAGTGTCCACTTCTTTAAACTCTGGGAGCAATAATGATAGGTACATTACCAAGTTGTTGTAAGGAGGTGTTGATGCATTGGAACAATGCCTAGAGCAAAAAAGTATTTAATAATGTTAGCTATCATCACCACCACCACCACCACCACCACCACTGCCATCATCGCATATCTTGCTGTTGAAGAAGTTATATATCCTCTCTGCAATGTTATTGCCTCATTGATAAAATAGAAATTTAAAACAATTCAATATTGAAGGGGATATAAAGACTCCTCTGAAAAATAAAACCGGATGAGATACATTGAGACCAGAGCTTCCTTGCGTGAAATATTAAAAGAAATTCTTCAGTTAGAAGGAAATTAATATAGGTCAGAAATATGGGCCTACATAAAGAAATTATGCCAGAAAGAAATAAATGAAAACAAAATAAAATATTTTTTATTCTTGATATAAAATATAACTATTTGTATTAAGGTAATGAGCAGCATTGTATTGGGTGATTATAGAATATGAGTAAGTGAAATAAATGTCCATAATATAATAGGGATGGGAGGGAGGAACTGGAAATACTGTTTTTTAAGGCATCTGCACTACATATGAACTAGTGTTACTTGAAAGTAGACTTAGATTAGTAAAAATATATGTTGGAAACTCTATGGCAAGCAAAAAATTCTTTTAAGAAGCATAGTGATTTGCTATGAGATGAGTTAAAATGCTCAATTAAAACTATAGAAGGCAGAAAAAAGAGGGATAAAGAAGAAACAACACATGTAATGAATAAAAAGAGTTACATGGTAGATATTAACCAAACTACACATAAAATTGCTTTCAATGTGAATCATCTAAATATGCCAATTGAAAGACAGATTGTTTCTGTGGATTATTAAAAAAAAACATGAAACTAGACCCAACTACGTGTTGTATATATGAAACCAACTTTAAATATAATGACTCAGGTTAAAAGCCAAGCAGTACAAAGTACTACAAGTATCATGATAACCCTAATCAGAAAAAAACTGGACTGGCTACATTAATCTTAGACAAAAGCAGACCTTTGGAGCAAGAAAATCAGCAAGAGTAAAGAGAGGCATTACACAAAGATAAAGCAGTCAATTCTCCATGAAAGTATAATCTGAAATCAGTATTCACTTTAAAGGGTTTTTGAGGCTTTTATAACAGCAAAGGGAAATGGACGACTCCACTGTTAAAGTTGGAGATTTCAACCTTCCTCTTTCAGTAACTCATCAACCAAGCAGGCAGAAAATTTATAAGGATGCAGTCGACTTCAGTGAAACTATCACTTTAACCTTTACCAAATACTCTATCCAACAACAGTAGAATGCACATTCTAATGAAGTTCACATGGAACAGTCCCCAACATAGATCATATTCTGGGTCATAAAATACAGCTTAACATTATTAAAAGAATAGAAATCATGCAGATTATGTTTGCTGATCACATTTTAATTAAATTAGAAATCAATAAAAGTAAGAGGATAACAGGAAAATCCTCAAGGATTTGGAGATTAAACAACACATTTCTAAATAACACAAGGGTCAATCAAAATTTAATATTTTGAACTAAATTAAAATGAAAATACAACTTATCAAAATGTGTGGGATGCAGTGAAAGCAGGTCTCAAGAAAAACGATGGCACTAATTCAAACATAAAGAGAAGAAAAATCTAAAATCAGTAAGTATGCTTTCACCTCAAACTAGAAAAAAAGAGGAATTTAAGTCTGAAAGCAAAAAAATAAGAGTGAATAAAATTCATTCATTAAAAATTAAGGAAAATGAAAACAGAGAAAAATCAATGAAAATAAAGGCTGGTTCTTTGAAAAGATCAATAAAATTGATCTTTACTAATAAAATTGATAGATCTCTAGCCTGACAAACCAAGGAATAAGAAAAATACAAATTACCAATGTTAGAAATGAGAGGCTACACTACTGATCCCATGGACATTACATTTTTAAATGTGTAATTTCGTACACACAGATTTGATAACTTAGATGAAATAGACCAATTCTTTGAAAGACAATCTACCAAAACTCTCACAAGTGGAAATAGATAATCTGAATAGACCTATACCTGTTTAAAAATTGAATCAATAATAAATAACCTCCCCAAATCAGGCCCACGTGGTTTCACCAGTGTATTCTACCAAATATTGAAGGCATAAATGATATCAATTCTCCATCTATTCTAAGAAATAGAAGCAGAGGGAACACTTCCTAACTCTATGAGACTATCATTATCCTTATATCAAAGCCAGATAAATCCATTACAAGAAAAGAAAACTACAGATAAATATCATGAACACAGAAGTAAGTTAACAAAACTGAATCCAAAGTATAAAAATAATTATATACCTCAAATAAATGGAATATATTCCAAGTATGCAATGCTTGGTCAATATGGGAAAATTAATCAATGTCATCTGCCACATCAACATGCTAAAGACAAAAAATAGCATGATCATATTCTGACAAAATTGATTTTGATAAAATCCATCACACATTCATGATTAAAAAAAAAAAAACTCAGAAAACAAAGAATAGAAAGAAATTTCCTCAACTTAAGAAATCTACAAAGCACCTACAACAAATATCACACTTAATGGTAAGAAACTCAATGCTTTGCCTCTAAGATCAGGAACAAAACAGGAATGTGGTCTCTCTCAATTTCTTTTCAATATCGTATTGGAAGTCCTAGTTAGTACAAGAAAAAAGATGTGGCAATCAGAAAGAAAAGACAATTGCCTTATTCACAGGTGTCAGGATTATGTAAAAAATTTCCAAAGAATTAACAAAAAAACTCCTGGACCCAGTAAGTATAGCAAGGTCACAGAATACAAGGTTAATACATAAAAGTTAATTTTTTCCTGCATCCTAACAATGAACAGTTAGAATTAGAAAATTTAAAAATAGTTTTATAAACAATAGCACCAAAATAATGAATTTCTTAGGTATAAAACTAATTATGTACAGGATTTATATGCAAAAAAATCTCTAATAAATAAAACCTAAATAGAAATTTTTTGTTCATAGCTTGGGAGACTCATTATTGTTATGATGTCAATTCTTTTCCAACTTGATCTACAGATATAATCTCAATCAACATCCCAGCAAGTGATTTTTCAGATATCACAATCTGATTCTTAATTGTATATGGAAGGCAAAAATTCTAGAATAGATGACACAGTGCTGAAAAGGACAGAGTTGGATGACTCACAATCAATTTTAATTCTTGCAATAAAACTACATTAATCAAGGCCGTGTGGTATTGGCAAAAGAATAGACGTAATTTGTTGGAAAAGAATAGATAGCCCAGAAATAGGCCTATTGAATATAATCAATTGATCTTTCACAAAGGAGTAAAAGGAATTCAGTGAAGACTTGATAGTCTTTTCAATAAATGGTGCTGGAACAATTGGACATTCATGAAAAAAAATGAAGATACAGACCTCATAACTTTCATAAAAATTAACCCAAAATGAATCATAGAAATGTAAAATAAATGCATAAAAGTTCTAGAAGAAAAACTGTTACCTTGGATTTGCTGATGAGTTTTTAGGTATAATACCAAAAGTATGATACATGAAAGAAAAAAAAAATTATAATTTGGCTTTCATTAACATTTAAAAACATTTGTTCTGCAAAAGACACTAAGAGGATAGTAGGACACCAAATTTTTTTAAAAATCCCATCAGATCTTATCAACTAGGAAAAAATATACTTCCCCCAAAGAAATTAGAATTGTATATGCAAGATATCTTTAATGATTACTACCAAAATTTAGCTCATATCAAAGTCTACCTATTTTTCTTTCTTGATCGCCTACTTTCTTATGTCTCTACACTAACACATCTTATATACCGGTCAAATATCAATGTCTTCAAATCCTCTCAGCCCCAACTCTTACTTCAGTCACTGATCAACAGGTATATTTCTTTAAGAGAAATAAGGTCTGAGACACTTCACCTTGACCCTGCACCTATACTTCTTGCTTTCTGCTCCAGGCTTTTCTGATGCCTCCCAGTGGGAACCTATTTAGCATGCAAGCATGTGCAACCTGGAAGTCTTGGGGGGAATTAACACCCTCTGGGCCACCCTTGACCATTGGGGATAAAACCTAAAGCATAGGGAAGTAGATGTAGCTCAGTGGTTGATCCTCTGCTTCCCATGTATGAGGTCCTGAGTTCAATCCCTGGTACCTCCTTAAAAAAAAAAATTTTTTTTTTAATGTAATTGCCTCCCTTTTTTCTCCCTTAGATAAGCAGTTCTAACACACCTTTCATAAGAATCCTCTGAAGAACAATTACCAGCACCAAGTATAGTGTGCAACTCAATATTACTTCCTTTTATTGACTTTCCCTCCTTCCCTGATACATTGCCTCATCTTTCACTTCTCAAGTAAATTAACTCTATTCAATCTTTTGTCACTGGTTCTGCTTTCTCAGAAATTCAGGCTAAATCCACCATGAATATATCTTATTCATCATTCTCTTCTTCCTAATAAAATTTAAACCCAATTCCTGTTCAATTGAATTTTCCTATTCAATTATTGTACTTTTAGAAAACCTTAACCTTGATTTCTGATTATGTTTAATTGACAATAACTGCCAGCAATTTAGTTTTGTAGTTTCTTGGCCCCTTTACAAACCACTGAAAATTTGAAAAAGTTGATAACTAAGTAATCCTATGGTGAATTCTTTTGTAAAGCCAAGAATTCTCTTCCAGTGTGAATAGTCACTTTATATTTTAACTATATTCTAATTCTGGGCTTTTTAAAAGTACACACTACAGCTTGTCCAAATTACACTCTAAATATATGAGTAATTATGTAACACTACTTTTTTGGAATTTATTTTGCAACTTCATTATAGTCCTACAAAATGCCCTTCCTATTTGTTTTCTCACCAAATTCTTAGTTTCTAGATATAAAATGTAAGTTATGAAACATTCTAATTTTGGGCATTTACCCTTCTGGTCTGGTGGCTCACAGATGTGAAAAAGAGACTGCAAACTCTGAGGTTTGAGGATTGTGTAGTCATTGGTGTTTTACCTGATACCCAATGCCCATTAATTTTCCATAAATTCTCCCCTCACATTTTATTATTTCTACTAATTCAGTCTGGAAAGACTTTCTATGTGTAATGGAAATAGTAGTAACTAACATTTATTGAGCACTCTCCAAGTGTCTGGGATCATTCTCTACATTTTCCATAAGTTATTTTGCTATTTTTCGAAACCATCCTATAAGGTAGGTCCTATAATTTATTCTACTGTAAGGATGAGCAATTGGACTCTTGGAAAGGTTACTAACTTGCCCAATGCCACACATCAAATATGATAAAGCAAGAATGTTAATGCATTTAGTCTCATTCCAAAGCCAAGACTCATGTTTTCTGGTGGAAGGGGCTGGTCATTCAACTTGGAATGTTTGATGAGTGCCAAGGAATAGTTACTTGCTGTGGCTTGCAAATACTGACCTTGGAAAATGGAAATTCATGAACACATTGTTTGGAAGTCCTTATTTAATAAGTCAAAATAAAGTCCAGGTTTCTGAAAGACAGTCATACTTGGGAATCACTGGTTTAAGCGATTCTTACTGCATGCCTTGGTAGTTTGTTCTGTGTCCATTTCACAAGACATCCGACTTAAGCTCTAATGAAAGAATAAGTGCAAATGGGAAACAAGAGCTCTTTATAACCCAAATCCCTATAACGGCAAGTCATTGCTCTTTTGACATGAATCTCGGTGTTTGTGTTTCTATTTCTATTTCTGTGTTTTTAGCTACAAAATTAGTGCCTGTGAGAGGGGAAGAGCAGAGCACAGGATGTTAGAGGAATTTTTTCAACTTCAGCCCTGGACTCGGAAGTCTCATATTAACAAAAGAGGGACTTATGATCCTAATATTTGGTGAAGTTTCACCAACAGGAGGAGGCAATGCCTTCTGATGGTATTAGGGAAAGGGTTAGAGTAGAACAATAGTAAACTAACATAGCCTGGGATGGCCAAACGTACCTGATAAAGAGTTCTCTTGATATGCCAAAGAGGAGCTGAACGACAGTGTTCAGGAGACTGCAGTGGGTGGAAATGGAGGCCCTAAAAAAAAAAGTTGATTTGAGTCAGAGAAACACCTTTTCAAATAATAACATCAGTATTAATGTTGGCCATATTTTCATTTATATAATGTTTTAGATCATATAAGTTTATATATTCATGATTGATCACTTAGGGCTATATAGCTAGAAAGTGGAACAGATGAGTTATTCTAGGATTGTTATTTACTGACCATGTGACCTCAGGGCAAATTGTTTAACCTCCCAGGGCCTGAATTTCTCTCCTGCAAAGTCGCTGAGGTATTAAAAATGTACTGAAAATGGAATAAGGTACTACAGGTGTAAAAGAGCTGTTGGTGCCGGGTCTGATCCCCTAGGATCCCTTTAATCAGCTCTAGCTGTCCTCATCTCCTCCAGCTGCTGCCTGTGGTTTGGCAAATGGCTTGCACCTGTAAGAATTGCACTTGGACAGGTGAAAACACATCTTCGGAAGATGCTGGGGAGTTGAGTCTCGGATCTCATCCTCAGTTGTCTGTAGTCAGTGATGCCAAAAGAAGCCCTTCTCTTGCCTCAAAGTAGAACAGACTCTGAAATGCAATTGATGGTCCAGATTCCTGTATGATTCTTTCCACTTTTCCTGTCTTCCTTTACTTGCTTATCTGTTTCTCCTGAGAGCATTTCATCTATAAAGCACACAAAGGAAATGCCAACTGAGGCTCTGCTTCTAGGGGACCTGACCTAGGATAACGTAAAATGCCTGGCAAGAAAGGGAAGATAAAAGTTCAATAACATGGCCACAAGCATGGATGGGCCTGGATGCTGTCTTTCATTTCCTGATATTGTGCCATTTCACTTATAATACACAGCACAGTACTCTCGAATCAATACCACCTTTTGAAGATTAGGGATTGGCACCGAGAAGCAGTTTTCTCCCTTTTTGCTTAAAAATGTGTGAACTCTGTACAAGAAGGATATTAAAGTTTCTCCTTAGAATGTGACATATAGTTAATTTGTGTAAGATGTATTTGGTGCTGTTTATTACTGGAGACTTAGTGTTCAACATCAACAACAGCAGTAGCAGCAAATAGCCTTTTAGAAACATTTTAGATCATAGTGACCCACCTGGAAGATTGTAGTGCTTATTCAGGTTTAATATTATAGGCTTCATTTGTACAAACAGTGCAGCTTTGATTTGAAAGTAACTGAAATAATGCTAAACACTTTTAAATTTTACTTTGAACAGAAAATTATCTATCATTCTGATTTATGTTTTCTTCCAAACATAGTCAAACAGAAATGGAATAAAATGAGAAGCAGCTTGGTATAATGGAAAGATCAAGGAATTTGGAGTCAGAAAACATGGAATTAAGTATTTATTCCTAAATGTGCTTAGTTGAGTGGTTAAATAATTTACTTAATGTCTTTAAATTGGAATTAAAAAAAATAAGTCTCACCAAAACTAAAAAGGAATGACAATACGAAGTATTGGCAAGGGTGTAGAATAATTCGACTTTTCGTTCCTAACTGATGGAACTGCAAAACGGTCCATGCGCTGTGTCAAACACTTTATTAATTTCTTAGGCAGTGAAACATACACTTACTGTGCAACATAGCAATCCCACCTCTCTACAAAGTAAGGTATTTCAGGTGAAGTTAATCTCATAGAGGACAAGATTCATTTCTTTAATATGTCTGATTAAACTTTTTCCTTAGTTGATTGTGATCTTTGGAAAAATAATAAATGCAATTTGGCAAACAAACAAATGAATTTAGTCAATGTGAAACACGGAGTTAAGGCTAACATAATTTTGGTAATATGGTATTACATTTAGACTCGAGCAAATACAATACAGACTACGGTAATACTTGGGGTCTTAGTGTTCATACCCTGAAAGGATGGTCACTGTTCTATGTCAGATGTTTGCAAAATATAATATAGTTACAAAGTGATTATATATTTGATAAATAATTATTCAAGTTAAACTCTGATAAATCATGGAGTCATGAACTAGGGCACAATTTTTGGTATTTTTAGTATGTGTGGACTATTTCTTGATAAACCTGTACTTGAAATGGCTTTAGGTTAGTTGCCTTTTCAATCAATTTTGCTTTCCCAAGGTGGCAATTGTCCATTTCTTGCTCATTGAATTGTGCCCTAAACCAGAAAGATATTAGGAGAGGTTTAATAACAGGATTATGGCCTTATCCTAGAGGAATATTCATAAAGGAAAGCGCTTTTAGAATGCATGTAGATGAAAGGCAAACCAGACTTCTGTTACCATAGGCAATATAACAATGTGATATTTTAACCCTGTAGTCCTTGATGATATGATTCTAAGAAGGGTGGCATGAACTTAAGAATGTGTATTACTGTCAGTTCTAGTAAGACTATGAACAACTTTTTGAAGTTGCATTATGGTCTTTAATCCACAAATAGCCTAATGACATGGGAAAATATATTAAAATGTCAGCTCTATTGCCTTGTTTTCAGTAGTTGGACAGACTGTTGTGTTAGTCTCCTGGAGAAGCTTAGGAATCATCTATAATGGGGGAAATTATTAGTGTAATTTAAAATATGTGTTGAAGTTAGAGGTAGTTATAAGAAATAATGATGTGCATGAGCAAATATTATATTTTCTCTAATAAATAGAAAACCAAGACACTAAAATAGTGATGAACACCCTTGTAAAAAGGACATCCTTTGGTGCGGGGGGGGGGAGGGGGGTTGTTGGTCATAGTTTTCTTTACCTGTTTATTAATTTTTTAGATTTGGGGGAATGAGGTGTTATGTTTCTCCTGTTAATGATATATCTTCCTATAAAGTATAGATATACATTTCTGACTCCTTATATAAGTAGGGAAAGGTAGAAACAACGACTTGGGGAAAAGCCAGATAGTTATTATTTTTATTTAAGAACTGTCTATAGCAAGCACAGGAAGGAATGAACAGCAGGGAACTGTAGTCAGACACAATAAGAAAATAGAAATAGGACATGATAGAGTCTGTCAGATGGTTGAGTAAAAAGTATCAAGAGAAGAGCTGACTGTACAGTTTAATCCTCCATCTCTGGAGAGAGAAGCCCTTAGAGACATTACTCATTACAACAAGATTTTAATGAAGCATAATGGTGAAGATCGCAAACTAAGGTGTTAAGTCTAATGAGCAATCTTGATTGATGCTGGGTAAAGAAAGGAGGCACTGAGGATGATGTAAAGGGCAGAAAAGGGGCTGAAAGGAGCCTATATTCTTTGTCAGTCGTTCTCACACTTCACTCATTAGAATCACCTGAAGCGCTTGTTAAAACACAGACGGTTGGACCCCACTCCCACAGTCTCTAATTCAGTAGGTCTAGGGTAAGGGCTGAGAATTTGTATTTATAACAAGTATTTAGGTAATGTTGATGTTGCTGGTCCAGCGACCACATTTTCAGAACCATTGAACTATGCAAACTAGCAACCATGTTGTCTCATTAAGTTTCCCTAGGGTACATCTGGTATATCCTGGAATGGACAATCCGAAATTGTCTTTTCTGATTACTATCACTCCATTTACAACCATGGGGATGACTAGGTCAAAAAAGCATGATCTGGAAGCAAGAATGAAAAGCAATTCTATAAGGCAGATGATAAAATGAAAGGCGATAAATGGGGCCACGGGAAATGGCATACTGAAGTGAAATGTGTGTGTTCTCAGATGAAAATCAAAATATCAGACAAAAGCTGTTTATTTTTAATTCTAATTCTTCAAATTCTAATTCTATACACTAACAACGGTAAATCTTAGTCAAGAAAAAATGAAAGTAACATTTTAGGGAGGAAATTAAAGGAATTTCTCCCCTGTCACCATCTTTATAAGTAATGATTCATTGCCTCCATGTTTGACATATTTTGAAGCTGCACTGCTAGTTAAGATAAGTTTCCCCCAAGCCATATGAAAATCTTTAGCTATTGCTCTTTTACCTGTTTCTCAAAGAAAAAAGACCATCTGGTTGAAAATACCCTTAGAGGAAATGGGTCATATTTGATAACTTTACTCATCTTTGGAGGGAAGAAAGTGAGTAGCAGCAGATAAAATCCATACCATGAAGGTCTGGACTTTTTTTGCTGGAAGATGAACAAGTGTGTTTGTGTATCAGTGGTCACTGGAGAGGAACTGCAACCTGAGCCTGTACTTATTCACCTGAGGATTCAGGTATATCTAAGCATGTCTAGAGGTCTGGTGTGGTAGGTCTGAAAATACGCTATTTGAAAGAGGGGCCTACAGATACTTGGAAAAACAGGTTCTTGAACTGAGACTTACAGCAATGTCAATGTTCACTGGAGGAGAGTACTTTTTGGAGTCCATCTCTGAGATAATTTTCTGCAATAGACTCTCTCTGAGTCTTTGGGAATTCAAATGCAAATAAACTTATAACTACTTTTTTTACTTAAAAGGGGGAAAAAGGTCATTATACACAGCAGACCATATAACCTTGCTGGATGGTAACCCAAGGTGGAGCAGAAGGGAACTGCCCATAGGAGCAGGGAACACACCATTATAAGGCCACATAGAAAATGCCAATAGCAGCAGGAGATGGCCTCAGCATGACCTGCAGCTTGACACACAGGAGTAACTCTGGCACTGACTAGGAAGAATAGTCTGCTATTGATATTCTTGTCACAGACAGGAGGTCAAAAGTCTGTGTGTAGTATTCACAAAAGAATAGCCTGTCTTATGTTTTCTACACAAGCACAGTAGACTATTTAGGGGTTCTGAAAACAAGACATACATTTGTTTTATGTTTGGGCCTCTATAATAACACTGATAACACTGTTCTAATTGTTAGTTTTCACCAAAACACAGTGAACTCCTTAAGGACAGGGGCTGGACGTTGCATATCTCTAACTCTCAACACTTAACACAGAGGCAGTGCTGAAATATATATTTGCATAAATAGGGAGAAATTAAATACTGGTTATAATTCTGCATTCTTTAATGTCACAGGCTGATTATGTTCCCTTGTTACTTGACCACAGAGGCTATGGGGATTCCCATGAATTATTCATAGATGCTTGCAATTATTGGTTTCAGGTTTGTGTCTCTCCAGATTGCAAGGTCCACGAACTCAGGATCATATATTTTTTTCACTACTACATAGCACACGCATAGAATACAGTGGATGATCAATATATTTGTATTGGGAAGTATACACAATTTAAAAATAAGTCCCTCATTATTTCCCAAAAGTAAGGAAAACCATGCAAAAAAAATGCCATTTAACCCAGATGAAGCATGCCTTGTATAATACAAGCCTGAGTCCTCCTTTACTTCCTCCTCTATTTCAATATCTGAATGAAGCCTACTTTTAGAATTAAAATACATACTCTGGAACAGCAACTAAAATAAAGTGAGTATTGCCCAAAGTTGATTCGCTTTAAAATGTGCCATTTCCCTAGAGAATTCCTCATTATGACCTCTCATCAGATAGTGTTAATATACACTTTTATTGGGGTTTGGGCAGCTGGTTGAGCTTCTTAAGACAAATTGCTACTGAAATTTCCTTTACTGTACATTTCAGAAAAAGGGAATGAAGTTGCTTACTGCTACCACAGTGTTGCTTCTAATTTAATCAGCTCTTCAGACATTCTAGGGTAAGCAATGATTAGTTAATATCCTGACTGGATCTACTGGAGTTCAACCAGGTAAGCTGCTAAAAATAGATGTGATTATTTGAGAAATTCTATGAAAAATAAAAATAGATAAAAAATGGATAACAAAGAAGAAGACTAAAGATAATTCAAGCTGGAGGGTGCTCTGTGAATAAAGATGTGGTGCCAACAAAGTTGTTGTAATTGTTGGAGAAGAAGCTTTTAAAATAACCAATGTTAATTAAGTCTAACTTCTGGCCATTTTGGAAACAGAAAACTATTTGTGAATTTGATATTTTGCATTAAACTGTGAAAATAAGGCAGTTACTGATCTGATCCCCCATATCCATACTCTACTGTTGCGATTACCATTTACAATGCTTAATAAAGGAGAGAACTTATAAATCAATTCTTAAAAATTCTTTATGGAGTAAATAATTTTCATCATATTTGGTGTTTAAACATTATGAAGGAAAATATATCTCTAGTTGGAGATTTTAAAACAATTCTTTACCTTAAAACCTTTTGTTTGCTGGGGTCGGTCATTTCTCTTTGTATTATACATAGTTCTCAGAGCTGGAAAGTGTTGAGAGCAATTTTACATTTACAGAAAATTTTCATTGCACAGTGATTCACAGACAAGCTTATGTATTCTGTAGAAGCCATATTACATCCATTTCTGCACCCCAGCAGATTCCCAGTAGCACAGAACTGTTACCCACAAATTAGGAAAATGCGGTATGTAAAGCTCATGACTGCACTCAGCAGCAAGCTGCAGAGAGTGCACCTCAAAGAGGAAACCACGCAGCAGCAAAGACTTCCTGTAGCATCTGATATTCTAATCTTAACTTAGAATGTTTCTCTTCAGATATATGGGGGTGGTTACAATAGTAAGCTAGATTGGGCTCTGTAAAAAAGAAACAAAAAATAAATCAGATTTCGTGACAGTGGTCTAGTTCTCCTCCCATCCTCCACAACCCACGATGTAAGAAAAGCCAATCAAATGGGTGAGAGTGAAGCCATTCAGAACAAGAGGGTACACTGCCCTTGAGGATACAGTAGAGAGTAGAAGGAGACCATGGCTTCTGGGGTTGGGGTGACAAGGACTACCACAAAAGCCTTGCAAGAAGTTCAAAAGGAGAAGGGAATCTTTAGGTAAAAGAACAGAATTTAAATCAGTGACCCTAATGTCCTTTATGAGCACAAAGTACCTGTGTGGAGTAGAACGTCTTTTGACTTATAACCCAGGTTTCTCTATACAGTTTATATACTGCTGTGAGTTGAATGATTAGACAAGATACATTTCAATGAGGAGAAATTTAAAGAGATTGTGACTAGAAGAGAGAATCATCACATGATAGACCTTCAAATGATCTAGAACAGGAATCCTTAACCTTTTTTGTTCCATGGACACCTTTGTCAGTCAAGTGAAAACCATGGACCCCTTACTAAGCCCACACTATACAGTGTATTATTTAATAAATATATCACACCCGCACCAACACGTACCCACAAGAAGAATGTTTGGTTTTTTTTTATTTCAATTCATGCTCATGAACCCCTTGTTAAGAACCCCTGATCTAGAAGGAACCAGTATTTCTTGAGTCCCAGCCTGACTTGATGGGAATTGGCTGAGGTGGGATAAAGATAGAGGTGTCAGCAATGCCAAAAAAAGTTGAGCCATGAGGCAATTGTCACTTGATTAATGCTATTAAAGGTGGAGAGGGTGAGGTTTTGGAAATTAGAAAACAAAGTTATGTCTGTGTTTTAACATATTTAGAAAGAAGAAAAGCTTTGGCAGATGTGGGAGATAGGTAAGGTTTGGAATAATTTAAAGAGTTTGAAAAGTGTGATGTAAACAGAAGGCATTTCAAGGAAAGTATTTAGTCGTAAAATCTTTTTTTTATTAGATAACGTCTGCCAAATACCATGATAGATTGGGGAGGGGAGTTAAAAAGACAGACACCAACATTGCTGGTTCTGGACTGTGACACCCTAAGAAGGATAGGGAAGGCATGAAATACTTGCACTACTTGCCCCAGACATACCTAAGTGTCCATGGAGCATAGCCCTGCAGGTGGACCCTGGAGGCCTGGGTGGGTGGACAGCCCTAGCCTTGGCCCTCGGCCCAGCCTGTCTGCTCAAGGATGGCAGAGCCCAGTGAGGGCCCCTGGGGCCAGGCAGCCAGGAAAGGCTGGAGTCCCCTGCCCAAGTCTGCACCCCTTTCTCCCTACCCCTGTCGGCCCACATGGTCCCAGCCAGTGCTGATGGACATCTTCATAGGGCACAGCCCCTGCAAGGGGTCTTGGTCATTTGGAAGGGAACAGGGTCCCTTCTGGCCAGGGGTGTATCAGGGAAGAAAGAGTGGGACTTTTTTAATTTGATTTGTTTTTTGTTTTTCGTTTAAAGTACTTGTTTAATGTTAATAATAGAAAGCTTTAATATCTTTTCAGTTTAAAGAAAGACAGTAAGTACTAAATGATAGTTTCACAAAGGTGATGCTTAAGTAGTAGAACTTCAAAGTGAGTAAATGTATCTTCTATGTTGGAAAGCAAGATTAAAGATGAAAAGGTAGCCTAAAATCAAGGGCATTTAAAAAGACAGAAGCAGATGTAAGGAGAGAAGGACATATGATATAGAGAGGAAGAGCACAAGGCTTTTGCATTTTAACTTGGTCCTGGAGATATGAAGAGGAGAGTTAAACATGGTTGGGCAGTTATTAAAAACAAATTATTTTATTTACAGGTAATTAAAGATTAGTACAAAAAGACTAATCTCTTCAGAGGTTTTTCTGCCTTAACATACTTATAAATGTTTTTAGTGAGGATATTTATAAAACATCTGGCCAACTAAATAAGGATGCAATTGTCCCCTGTATGTTGGGCCTTACAAAATGTTATCGAGGTATATGCCACATTTGTAAATAGATTTGCTTTGTCTCTGTAGGCATTCTGGAAGGTTGCTGAAGGAAATAAGCAGTTAAACAAATTTAATTATTAAAATTCTCATAGGACTCATACATTTTAAAAATCTGGACCATTATGACACAATATTAACATGATGTTTTCTAGTATCTCAGTGATGGGACCCTCAGTGCTTCTAGGATGAACTGTGCAGCTGGAAATAAATAATGGGTCATCACCACATTCATTCTCTCTCATCAATACACAAAATGAACAGAAAATAAAACAATCTCAAGCCAGGTTAGTAAAACTCATAGGAATAGTGAAAACATAAGAAAATACAAGTTAAAAGATCATTTAGAAAATGCAAAGGAAGAGTTGGAAGACGTGCCACAGCCAAAAACAAAACGCAGGTTTCTAAAAGAAAAAGAGTGAAATTGCCAGATGATACTGTTGGAACTGTCAAAGAAAAAAATGCCTGAAATGGAAATAATTGTTTATTTCCTAAATGGATGTTGGTTTATTTATATAATGTATTTAATATACACCCTTGGACATATTCTCATTTGTGAAAAATTTAATTCTGTACATTAATTATGCTGGACGCAAATGAATTGTCACCCCCAGGTGGTGGGTCTGGGGAAATAAACATTCCTTTTCTTATATATCAAATTTCATTACTATAATGAAATTACCATGGAGCTTTAGTGTAACCCTATTAATTTCACTCCCATTACTCGTGAGTGTACAGAACATATGTAAGTGTGTGTGGAACTCCCACCAGATAGTTTTAGTTGAATTGACCTTTTAATGGAGCCATATAGCAAACTCACCTGGTTTTAAAATATGAGTGATGTCACCTGTGATTAGATTAAAGAAACTTTACAGTATGCTGTGACGGTTAAATGAGGGAACTAACACGAAGAAAGGAGACCTGGGCTGGAAACAAATTGGGAAATGCATAGGCTATTTAACTTTTGATAATCACATAAGCTTAATTTCTTCATCCTTAAAAGAAAGTGATATTTTAGGAAGCTTCTAATTTTATAAACTATCAGAATAATATTGTCATTTTTTTTAAACAGGCACGTTAAATTTTGTTATATTTCATCGTGTTTTAGAAATAGTTAACTAACCTAGATTGAAATTTTGACCCGTAAAATTTTAACCAACAAATTAACATGCTGGCCAGGGATAATATTTCATCTATGATTCCCAAATAGGACAGTTCAAAGAATCCCTATACAATTCAAAGCAAGTGAAGAGAGTCCAGTTTTAAGATTTTGGTTTCACTGCATCCTGACAAATATGCCAAGCTTGAACCAAATGCAATGAGTTTAGTTGAAAATGAAATTCATATGGTGGTGAACATGAAGAGAATAATTAAGATTGGAGACACCTTACATGGAAAAAGTACTATGTACTTCTGTGTACTTCTCATTTGAAGTTCATATTATGACATTGTATAAATCATGATCATAAGTCACAGATATCTCCACGTGGACCCAATTTCAAGTGTGTTGTACTATTGTAAAACCGTGTGTTAGATAAAATCTCAATATATTTGGTAAAGGCAATCTGAACGTTGTTTCCACAACATGTAAATCCATTATTTACTCATTTAAGGCAGCTAATTGCTAAAAATGAGAAGCATGTCAATCACATTCATAAAACATTCTGAGAATTTTCTGAGTAATTCCCTTTCTGTGTATTTTACACTGTAAATTGTGACAAATGCCAGTGTTTAAAATTTTTGAGTGTTATTTGAGACTCAAGGTTAAGATAGTCCATTCCTACCAAATAAAGTGATAATGTAACTTAAAATGTTTTTCTAAGTTTGTGTGAAAGAAACACAAATTAACAATAATTCAAGAGAATTTCATTAGACATAGCTTTAAAAGAAAAGGGCAAGACTTTAGGTAATTTCAAAAACTGCAACTTTATTAATAAATTGAGAAAAGGAAAGTTTATTTAAAATATTGGAAATTGAGTTTTTAAAGTCTTTTTAACTGTTTAAGAGTTTTTATTTTATCAAGCTTATCACTAATAGCTCCATCTCAGATATCTGTATCTGTGTATCTTTTTTTTCTTTTTAATATATTTTTTATTTATTTTTAAAAGATAGAATACATAAAATGTAACATAAAAAAATATAAGGGATTCCCATATGCCCCACTCCCCACACCTCCCACTTTTCTCCACATTAACAACTTCTTTCATTAGTGTGGTACATTCATTGCAATTGATGGACATGTTTTGGAGCATTGACACTAAGCATGGATTATATGGGAGGTCATCAGGGAGGTGACATACACATCTCAGCAGGATCTCATAGACGGCCAAGGTAGATGCTGTGTAACTTTTAAAACAGGTCATGGATGTGCACAGTGATATTTAATTGTACCCCTACCTTTTTTATTAATTTGAGATTTGTTTTTCATGATAAACAGCAACATGTTCTATGGCCAATAAAACAAATTCAAAGACAAAAAGAAAGCATTTCTCTATAGCACTTCAAGGCAATTTGGAAAGTCATAGGTTCATCATGTAAATAATGGCTTCTGAGATTTGATCCTCAGAGTTTCATAAAAATAAATTGCTTTTCAATAGTTAGTGCTGAAGCATTCATTAAGAGAAAGAATTCTTCATACAACGCTTGAGTTCAGTATTACACAAGGACATTTTTTCAAAGGTACATGAAATAAATGGCAAATATTTAGCTACCTGATTTGATTTAGAATAATCTTTGAAGGGATCTTGAGGAAGAAGTTACTATGCTTATGACTTTTAGTCAGGATGGTTTTTTGAGGCATAAAAATGGTCATTCTCCATTTTTACTTTCCCTTGACTGTGCTGACAATTCCTGCACAATTTCAAGCTACTTGACTTCAAGGAAAAGGACTATTCAATGTCAGGATTAGACCCAAGGTGAAAACAATATTTATAAAGAACATAAATGCTAAAATGACTCATGTCTAAAATTTAATCATAGGACAAAATTTGATAAAATGATGGTTTATGATCTTTAAAAATGATTTTTAGTTTTAGACTAATAGCATGTTACTCATAATTTTTAAAAATTTTTTAATACTTTTATTTTTTAAAAGAACTTTAGATTACATTAATGTTACATAAAAATATAGGGGATTTCCATATGCCCCACCCCTACCCCTCCCACAATTTCCCACATTAACAACAGCCTTCATTAGCGTGGTACATTTGTTACAACTGATGAACACGTATTGGAGCATTGCCACTAAGTGTGGATTATAGTTTACATTATAGTTTACACTCTGTCCCGCACAATTTGTAAGTTATGACAAAATATATAATGACCTGTATCCATCATTGCAACATCATTCAGGACAATTCCAATGTTCTGAAAATGCCCCCATATTCAACTGCTTGTGGAAATGTAGAATGATGCAGCCATTGTGGAGAAGAGTTTGGCGGTTCCTCAGGAAGCTAATTATTGAACTGCCATATGATCTAGCAATCCCACTGCTGGGAATATATCCATACTATTTGAAAGTAGGAATACGAACAGATATATGAACTACCAATGTTCATTGTGGAATTATTCACTATTGCCAAAAATTGGAAACAACCCAAATGTCCATGAACAGATGAATGGATAAGCAAACTATGGTATATGCATACAATGGAGTATTTCTCAGCTGTAAGGAGGAGTGCAATATTTACACATGGGATAACATGGATGAATCTTGAAGACCTTATGTTGAGTGAAGCAAGTCAAGCACTGAAGAACAAATATTACATGACCTCACTGATATGACTTAAGCAAATTGAGCAGACTCACAGAGCTAGAGTCTGGAATATAGGTTTACAGGAGACAGAAAGGGAGTAAAGGGTTGTGAGATAACTGTTTTAATGTGGTTTTTGAGCCCCAAATTCTTTGAGATCTCTTTCTCATCCTTAAAGTGTGGTGGTGGTGGTGTGTGAATGATATTGCAAATTGTCTATCAGTTACCAGCTAAACAGAGACCTTCACTCTTCCTACTGATGGACTGCAAAATGTATCATTTATCAGTGTACTCCAGAGTAGGCAGAATCCTCACCATGGGCTATCAGTTACTCTACTGACCTTGCTAGGGTATTATGAGAAATTCTTTATCACACCTGGAAGGATATCAGTGTGCCATTGTATTCTGAAATTGGACATTCAAAAGAGGTGAAAGCACTGACATTACCCCTTTGATCTGACAGCACTTTAAAACAAATTTACTGCTTTTCCTCAGAGATCTATCCAGATGTTCACAAAGCATTGCTTTTTGCCCAATGCCACTGTCAGCCTTCTATGAATTAAGTATCGAAATTAAGTCCTTGTTTTTTAGTTCCTAGTTGTAAATAAATGATCTGAAATCACTCTTACCACAGGATCACCATCTTTCTCTCCTTGCATTGCTTTGCCTTACTTACAGCAGGATCTACGCAATTGGGAATGAAAAGCAAAATGTAAAGTGAAATGGAAGAAAATACAGTGGAAAAATCTTTATCTTGTTGCCTTTTAGAGAAATCACAGATCAACCCACTTGGACACACACAAGTTGGAAATTTCACTTCAAAGGACTGAAAAGATGTTTTCTCAATATTTTGTCCCTCACATTTGAGAGTATTTGGTATAAGAGATGACATATGAAAATAAATTGAATTCAATTCATCATTCTAGCTATGTTGCTGATTGTCCTGGTAAGAAAATTGATGTTTTATAACATGATTAGAATATTGTCTCTTTAGGTAATGGAAATGTCAAATCCTTTCTTTTCTAAAGATGTTGTTTGAAGCAATTTAGGTTCATTACGCTATATTAATTAGAGGGCAGGGTATGGTAAGACCTTGCTTTATAGAACTTACTTATAGCAAGTTACTTACTACACTAAGCCACAATTGCCTCATCTGTGAAATGGGGATAATTAGTATTATACTATAATACTGTTACATATATATATGAGTATTTCATATTATAGTATAATAATAGTATAGTATAATGATCATGATGAAAATATCTAACATGTACAGAGCACTTTCCTATATGCTCTATGTTCTAAGTGCTTTGTACCTACATCTTATTTAGTCCTTGTAACAACCCCATGAGTTAAGTACTATTATTACCACCTATATTTACATACGAGGCTTTAAATCCACTACTCTGAATCCAGAGGCTATATTAACACTAGCAAAGAATTTAACAAGATATCTGACAAATGGTAAGTGCTGATTGTCTAAGGCATGCAGCCGTAGTTGTTTAATTTCTTTCTCAATCAGTTAACTACTCTAAACAATCGAACAATGACAAAGTACCTGGGCAAGTTAGTGGGAGAAAAAAGTTCTTGTAAAAGTTACCTAGTTTTACATATTATAAAATAGGGAAACATACCATATATAACCTACATCAGTATCAAGATTAGGAAACCCTTTTAGGAAAGTTGTCACATTGTTTAGCTAATTAAATGTTTTGAGTTCTAGACATTGTAATTTTAAAAATATATATTTTTATTTATTTTTAAAAGATACTTAGATTACATAAAAAGTTACATAAAAAAATATAAGGGATTCCCATATGCCCCACTCCCCACACCTCCCACTTTCCCCCACATTAACAACTTCTTTCATCAGCATGGTACATTCATTGCAGTAGATGAACACATTTTGGTGCACTGACACTAAGCATGGATTATAGTTTACATTGTAGTTTACACTCTCTCCCACTCAATTCTGTAGGTTATGGCAAGATATATATTGGCCTGTTTCTGTCATCACAATGTCACTCAGGTCAATTCCAAGTTCTGAAAATGCCTCCTTATTGCACTTCTTTTTCCCCTCTCCCTGTGTTCAGCACTTCCAGTGGCCACTGTATCCACATGGATGATATAATTTCTTCCATTGCTAGAATCCCAGTAAGTCTATAGTAGAATACCAGTAAGTCTACTCTAGTCCATATTTTATTCCTTAATCCTGGGGATTCTGGGATGGTGATGCCCACTCCGCCTCTGATTGAGAGGGGGCTTTGATCCCATATGGCTGATGGATGGGACCCTCTTGCTTGAAGTTGTAGACTCTCTCGGTTCCTTGGTGTGGTGATTGTGCATCCTCACCTCCTTGTTAGTTGTCCTGGATGAGGCCAATGAACTGGAGAGTAGGTGTAGCAACTCCGGTGTGGCTCAGGGCCCAGCTGGCACATGGACAGCCCAGAGATTAAAGTCTCTTGGACATACATCTACCAATCCCAACACCAACTATATGTTCAAGTAAAAAGGAACAGAAGAGGCATGTATAGAAAAGTCACATCTGATTCCAACTCTGTCACACTTGGGAGCACAAACTTAAATTGGAGCCCACTGGCAAGGCACCAAACTCTGGAGCTATTTGCCATGACCATAGGACCTGGGTGTCTCTGGAGCCCTCAGGAGCCCCACTATTTGGGTTAAATATCCACTTTGGCCATCTATGAGATCCTGCTGAGACATGCATAAGTGTTACCTCTCTGATGACCTCCCGACTCACTTTTAAATCTCTTAGCCATATACACTCATTTGTCTTTACCTTTTCCCTCTTTTATTCAAGGTATTTTTCCAATTTTATCACCAGCTGGTGCTTGGTAGTAATCCTTCCATGCCAGGGAGGCTCATTCCTGGGAGTCACGCCCATTGTTGAGGGAAGGTAATGCATTTACATGCTGAGTTTGGCTTAGAGAAAGCTCACATTTGAGCAACATGGAGGTTCTCAGAAAGTAACTCTTAGGCACTCTACAACACTAGGCTAAGTTGCAAATTCAAAAGCAAAAGGCTCATAAGCGTAAGCACCAATATCAAGGACCCATCAATTGACCATCTTTTTTCACTAGTCATTGCCCCTGTACTTGGAGGATTGTTGCTGTTCCATTAGAGAATGTGGCAGAGCTCCTCAAGACAGGAAGTAAATAATCTTTTGGTTGTTGTGTGATTCTCTACCCACTGTGGCATGCCCCATGAACATTTGAACATATTTATATACCTTATATGTATGCCCAGGTGAACGTCCTCCCATGTATCCCCCATCACTGACACCCCACCCCATTGATCCTCCCCTGCCATAGTTGTAACCCTTCTGTGATCCAAAACTTCAAAAATGAAGCTAAGAATATTGCCAAATACAATTAATAAGAAAATGAAATAATAATGATAGGTTTAAACATAAGAAATAAAATACATTATAATTTAGAGATACTAAAACTAAAAGTTAAAAAATTGTGGTATTTAAAAAAATGAAAAATATTAAAGTAAAAAAAATGTTTTTGATGTTTTGCCTTTCATCACTGTAATATCAGTTGTCATGTATGTATAGTGGCATTTTCTTCCATTTCTTCCCATGTCTTCCTTTTTTTTATAGTGTCTTCAAAGAAGTTTTAGGTCACAGTAAAGCTACATTCAGAATATAGGGGACTCCCATACACCCAACATCCTCCCCCTTTTCCCCATTCCCTACTAAAAATCTTTTTACATGTGGATGGTACATTTTTTACAACTGATGTATAAATATTGAAACATAGCTACCAAACATGGTCAGTGGTTTACATTATGGTTTACATTTTAGACCATACTACTTTTGTAATTTTTTGATGAATTTTAACATGGCCTGTATCCATCATTGCAAGATCATGCAGAACACTTCCATTGCCCCCTAAATAACCCCTCTTCAATCTGTTCTATTCCTCCCTAGCCTTCCCCTTGGGGCCCACGGCGACCACCAGACTTCACTCCTTGAAGGACAAGATTCATTGATACTTGCAACAATGCTGAGGGCTGGACACACTAGTCTGTCCTCCCCTATTAGGAACTGCCCATGCTCTCGAGAGACACCCTACCGTCTGTTTGAGAACATATCGGCCCTCCCCAGCATGGGAGTCCAACACTTTCCCACTCATTATGTGGATCTCCTCCCACTGATACAGCAAACTATGACAAAATGATCACTCACACATTCTCTAGAAGACTGTCCCAAGTGTGCCCTGTCCCAAATGTACCCCCATTCAACACCCTAAACCAGTAACCCTTCCTTGTCATATTGCCAAAAGAGTTTTTTCAACATTGTAGTTTCACCCACGTACCCACCAATCCCCAGTGTTCACCTGCTCCCTCCCCCAAACCTCCTCCCAGTTTCATTTACCATCCAACCCATCCTCCCCACCCTACCCCCATGTCAGGCTTGCATGGCCCAACCCAGTAGTATCCCTATGCCCCTGTCATCTCTTCACTGCACAACTACTCTCTTCTACCTTATCATAGATTTCGCCTGTTTTGGCGTTGGCTCACAAATTTCTTTTCCCTTCCTATTTCCTGTAAACTTATCTTCCAGACTCTAGCTCTCTGAGTCAGCTTGATTTGCTTAATTCATATCAGAGAGGTCATATAATATTTGTCCTTCAATGCCTGACTTGCTTCACTCAAAATGAGGTCAAGATTCATCCATGTTATCCCATGTGTTAGTACTGTATTCCTTCTTATAGCTGAGTAATATTCCATTGTACGTATTTACCACATTTTGTTTATCCATTCCTCTGCTGATGGGCATTTGCGTTGATTCCAACTTTTAGCAATAGTGAATAATGCCGCTATGAACATTCGGATGCATGTATCTGTTCGTGTCCTGGCTTTCAGTTCTGGGTATATACCCAGCAGTGAAATTGCTGCGTCATGAGGCAGATGTATAGTTAGTTTTTGAGGAACCACCAAACTTTCCTCCACAATGGCTGGACCATTCTACATTCCCACCAGCAGTGGATGAGGGTTCCCATTCCTCCGCATCCTCTCCAACACTTGTCGTCCTCTGTTTTTTTAAAGGCCACCAGGCTAATGTGCGTAAGATGGTATCTCATTATAGTTTTGATTTGCATTTCCCTAATAGCTAGTGATGTTGAGCATCTTTTCATGTGCTTTTTAGCCATTTGTATTTCTTCTTTGGAGAAGTGTCTGTTCAAAGCACTTGCCCGTTTTTTATTTTATTTTATTTATTTTTTATTATTATTAATTTTTTTAAAGATGTATTTATTTTTTATTTATTTATCCCCCCCTTGCAGCTTGTGTTGCTGTGTCCATTCGCTGCGTGTCT
>JAQZBX010000805.1:0-29166 GCA_029593785.1 Cabassous unicinctus
ACGTGATAAGTAAATCAGGATCTATAACAGAGAGAAAGAGAAGGAACTTACAGACTAAAAGAGACCTAAGAAGTAGTCCAAACAAGTGCAACATGTGGACCTTATTTTGATCCTGATTTGAACAAACCAGCGACATTTTACTAGTGAGTATTAGGGAATTTTTGTTAACTTTTAAAGCGTGTTCCTGGTATAGTGATTTTTATCTTCTTAAAAGAGTCCTTATCTTTTAGAGGTAAATGCTGATGCATTGGCAGATAGAGTGATGTGTGGGATTTGCTTTGAAACTATGCAACGGGGAGGAAAAGTGGGGATTTAGATGAAATAAGATTACCGTAGGTTGCTAATTGTTGAAGCTGGGAGATAGAGTTCATTGCAGTAATTTCTCTCCATTTGTATATGCTGGAAATTTCCCATTGTTAGGAATTTATTTTTCCTATTCCGTAGGGTGTGATCACAGAGCATTTGCTCCTAGAGGGTGATTATGTTAGGAGAAGAATTATCACACATTGTAGTTGGCTCTTTTGTTTAGGGGAGAATATATGTGTAATTGTACTTGAATATTTGTGCTCAGAGAGAGAAACAGAAAGGTTTATTCTAAAATCAGCGGAACTTGAGGATATCATCTCTGAGGTCACTCAGGCCGAGATGAATGTGGCTGAAGTCTGACTCCAGATGCCCTTCGGGGTCTCCTTTCAGAGCAAAGGTCAGATGGCTTCTGTCCCCTGCCTTGTAGAGGATGCTGACTCCACCTGCCCGTGACCAAGCAGTCGTGCGCAGCTGCCTCCCCTGCTGCAGGTGTTTCAGGTAGCTGGCAGGTTTTAAATGAGAGGCAGTTCTTCCTGCTTTTATTCTTACAAAAATGATAAGCCAACTCTAAAATTTTGGGATAATATTGCATGTTTTTGTCACAGAGGTCCCAGATGTGGATTCATTATTTTTGAACCAAATGACAGTGGTGAGTAAAAACGATAAACAATAAAGGCAGCAGTACCGCACCTGGAGGTATAAGTTGCTGTCACCTCTTCTTTTTCCGACCACGTGTACTGCATTATTTGATCATTGCCTTCTGAGCACTGACTTTGTTTCAATTGCTTCCTTTGTCCTTGAGGATGTGACACCCAGAGGAAACTGCAGCCTCCCTCCCCCACTTAGAAGAATGCTGAGAAATTCACATTTTTATGCAATTTGCACTAACAGGCACACATTAGAAAAGCAGTAATGCTGAAATAATTTAGCACCTGATATCCCCACAGGAGGGTTTCTCAGGAGAGGCACAGATGTGCCATAGTGCTCTCGTGTCGCAGTAAGGAGTCCTGCAAACACTGGGGGGAAAAAATCAATCAATGATCATTTGATTCCCACCATCATCCCCACCCTGCCATGGAATTTAAGCCCAGAGGGGAAAAGAAGTAAACCAAGCCTGATGTCCTTGTACTCTCTCAACTACAGGATAGCAGCTAGGGTGTACTGCATTCTTCTGTGTGCCATGCGAAAGCTAACGCTTTACGTGCATGAACACATTTAACCTTCACAGCAATCCCAGGACACGGGTATTGGTTATCATCACAGGCATATATGTCATACAAGGAAATAGAGGTATAGAAAGGAAATAAATTGTCCCAGAGCCCACAAGCTAGAGGGTGATAGCACCAGTACTGTGCACTCTTAGGCTCCACTCAATACTGCCTCCTTGAGGATGAATGAGTTATTACTACCAGCTAAACAATGAGGTGTAGTTAAAAACTTCACCAATCACCCAAAATTATTCTTATTTAAAACGTGTTCATACGTCCATCTCCATTCTAATACTGCCCTGGAAACAAATGCATGCTATGCAGGAGGCATTGATGAGTCTGAAGTTCTAGGTGTGAGAGTGAAGAATTTATTCTAGGGTGTATTTCAGATGTTGAACTTAATGTGTATCAGAGTAATACAGGATACTACAGAGTTTGTTTTATACTGTAGGTTTGAACACCATTTCCTATTTTGTTTTTGAAATTTTTCCGAGATTAACTGCTGATCATACTGATGTTAGTTCCAGAATAGATGATGCCAGTAAAATTCACATTTCCGGTATTGCATTGGCAGCATTGTGTTGTTAATCTTTTGTTTCCTGAAATATAATAAGGTATGATAAAGAAACTTATAAAGAAATTACCTATAAAACTGGCTGCAACTTAGAATCCACTTAAAATATCCCATTGGGTAATCACAGAAATTGATTCTTTGTGCTTAATTTAGTTTTGCAGGAAAGTTCAGTCTTGCTGAAAATGTGTGAATACACTTATATAACACATTTATATTTGTATAGAATTACTGCTACTGCAGAAGTATTTTTAAATAGTTTATTGTTTTGGGTTAATTTCAAGGATTTTTTTTTCCCAAAAAAACTTCTAGGCAAGTTAACTTACTTAGCTTAATATCTGCATGTTTCACATACATATGACTTCTCTAACACACCACATTAAAACATCCATATTAGTGTGATGTGCCTGAAGCCACCTAAAATCGTTAGTCATCTAGGACATAGTATTTTAGTGCATTATTTACCAGAATATTCCACCATAATCTAATAAAATAACAAAATAACTTTTACAATTTAATGATTGTTGTTTAGCACCACAAGTAGCGAGTAAAGCCACTTAGTAATGAACCGTTTTGACAAATTAATTTTCCACAGATAATCTGAGCAAATAATGGAATTAAATCTAACCGCTAAATCCAAGAACAGCCATGGAAAGTGTGACAGTATTACTTTTGGAATGATCGCTACAAATCCTTTAACCAAAAAAAAAACCCAAGATAACCATAGTTACAAGTTTTCAAGTATTTCAAATGGCATTTATCAAAGTCCCCAACAGGTTATTCAAAAATAAAGCTCTGCCAAGTAGCTTGGGCCTTGTTTGCTTTTTCAGATATTTTCCGTGGTTTACCCTGAAGATGTAACCAGTTTCTTCTTTTATATCACAGCTTCTTTGTCGTTTCCATCTGGCACCAAAAGTTGACCTGGAGCACCGAAATGTTTTCCAGAGCGGTGCTGGTACTGTTTGCAGGGTGTGCTGCCTGTTACCTTGATTTGCTTGAAGTGACAGATTACTCCCACAGCTCTTCCTAACTAGCCTGGTTAGAAGAGAATTGTGATGGATTGCAGAGATACTTGTCAGGTATCTTGGAGATCACACCTCTGAGATCTGAAGTAAGCTGGCCTTTCAGAACACACTTGAAACTGGCCTGATTTTTCCCTCCTTGGGCAGTTAAAAGAAAAAATAACAAATCCAAAATTGTCTGCAGCAGATTTGATTGGCCACTTCTGTTTGCTCTTCATGGTATCAGTCTAAGCACATACTGATGACGACGATGACGACTGAAATAATTACCTGTGGATGTGGCCGCTTTCGTTTGTCTATGTGTTTTGTTCAGTAGCAAGAATTAAGAGGATCATGTTTTGCTCCATGGTAGTTTTGCAACAAATGTTCTAAAAATGTCTAATTATTTTTTCTTTAATTATACCTCATACCCACATTTTGGAAATCAGCTTCTGGCCCCTTCTCTCAGCCCCCATCGTCATTGCTGGCAACCCCCTGCCCTTCATTTCTCACTGTGAGGCCATCTTTGGCTGTGGACTCTACCTCTCTTTGTACAGACCTGGGGAGAAGCCGGGTGACTCAGCGCAGAGCCCTCTCTGTTTGAAAGTCCTGGCTTGCAGTCGGCACTGAGGCTCGAAAGCAGTGACAGCAGGTGGTCCCAACGGGCCAGCTGGGGATTATGGACCCCAGGGTCGGTAGATGGGGATTTGCAGCCCAGGACTGGTGCACAGATGGGAGGCTGGGGTTGGACTAATCCCAGAGTGACGAAAAGCCTGCGCCTTGTTGGGAAGGGGTGGCTCTGACCTTGGGCAAAGGGTTGTGGCCAGTTTATTAGAAACTTGATCAATAGATGGTTGGACAAGGGAAATTCAATGAGAGAGTGAGTCAAAGCCAAGTGGGGGCACATCTATGATTTTCTTTTCTCATTTCTATGTACAGGGAACAGAATCCTAAACTGAACTATTTTTGCACAATTTTGCTCTCAGAGGGGTCTGTAGGGTGTACTCTGGGTGCTGGAAGAAGGTAATATCCCAGTAGTCTATTAGAAAAGTATTGCAGGGTCCATACATGGATAGCACTGGAAAGGACAGGTTTCATTTCAGATGGGAAATAGGTCACTGACAAAGCACTGTACCTTCAGTGTGAGGTTGTTCCTGGGACATTGGGCACTCCCTCCCCTCCCCACCTCCCCGCTCACCATCCCTACCTGTTTCTGTAGATTTCAGTACTTTTGTTACTGTTCACTGCAGGAAGCACCTAAGAATAGACTTGCTGCTCTGAGCAGATTCTATCTTGGGCCATGATGGCTGGAGAAAAGCCAAGAACATTGTACCAAATAGGTGCCCAGTTGGGCTTTTCAATATGATGTATTTGACAGGGCCCAGCAGCGGCAGCACGCAGCGGCATTGGAAAAATGCATTGCCCAGTTCTGTTTGAAAGCTCCCTGTCATTTCAGAAGCACTTGAAAATGGGCGTGCACTGGGCGTTGTGCTGCACTTGCAGGGGCTATTAAAAGGAGTTCAAGACTTTTACTTGTATTCCTCTTTTCACCTGAGAAAAAAAAAATCCAAAAGCTTCCATGTTGCAAAACAGTGCCAGTCAAAGCAAACCATGATGATCCTTCAATAAGCATCACACACATGTTAAAACTTTAACTGGGAGAGCTAAATTGCATTGACTTTTAGGCAAGATGCTTCCTATGTGCACAAGATTTATATACTGAATGAACATGGTGAATGCCGAGGTCCCACCCAGACTGGGAAACAGCCAACCCCGCTCTAATGCCTGAAGAGTTCAGCCTCATAGACTCCCAGAGAGCCTCAGTCACATGGCTGGGGTTTTTCACATTTTACTCGTTTTAAACACTGTACTGAAAAAACCAATCATTTCAGTGAAAATGATGTTTAAAAAAATAAAAAGTTAGTGTGTATTTTCTTTAGCAATCTAACGTCCTCCAAAGACCTTGGTGAGTTCTGATTTCTCTTGTACCCTGCTAGCTGGTGTGTGCTTGGCTCCTGGTGGCTGTTTGGCTTTGCTTTTTACCCTGGCTCTTGGAAAACTTGCCATGCTTTGCACTGGGGGAGCTGTCCAAGGAGATGTGTGCTTGTATGAGGCTTCTCTGCTCTACGAACATTAATGGAATAAATGTGTGAGTCAGGGAGTCGGAAGAGTAGTAGGGAAGGAGAATCTTCCCCAAAGGGCAGAGAACAAATGGATGAGCGGGATCGAGAACAGTCAGCCTGCTTCGACGAATTTGGAGTGTCTCTTGCAAGGTCCCCTTCTGTCTTAAACCTTCTGCTTCCTGTCAGGAATAGGATGTTCTCTAGTCCAAGAATTTTAGAAGCTAAAACTGAAGTTAAGAAAACTATTATCTTTTAACACAACAATTGTCTTCAAAATAATACTGTGAAGTGCTTTGCTAGGATGTGAGGGGCAACAATTTCTTTTTCTTTTTACTATTGTTCACGGATTTTCAAAGCTGAAAGTTTGGAACTTTGACAAGATGCTCTAGGCTAAAAATGAGCTGTGTAAGCAGGAAACGCGAACGCTGCTTGCGCTGAGGTACCAGTAGCTACCAAGGAAACTGACGTTGCAGATGTTTCTAAAAACGTGCACCAAGGTGAGGGTGAGGATTAAAGTTAACCAAGTAGATCATTCTTTTTAAAAATGATTCTCTCAGCTTAATCGTATTATCATTCCCTGACTTTGTTTCCTGTTGAATTCACGTAATTTCTTCTCAGTTGTTTATAGTGCTTTGTAAACCCTCTCATACCTTTTCTGTAAGGCATCTGGGTTTGAACAAATAAATGAAAGAAATTCTACCGCTGAAGCCAACTGACATTGGCTGAATTCACTAAGTTAAGGCCATTTTAACTTTTTTTTAACAATTAAGCGCCAATGCTTCACACAAATATACCATACACACATATACAGAAGCTCTATTTTCCTTCACAAAGAGTTTCTGAGTGTTGCAAAGAAGAAGAGAGTCTGGGTTTTGAAAATGAATCTGATTTTTGCCCATCAACCCCATTTCCACTTCTCCCTCAGACCCTTTTTATATTGAGGCAATGTCAGCCCCGTCCCCCCGTGGCTTCTACGTGTCTCTTGATCCTCTCACTTCCTCCAGTCACACACCTCGCCACCCTCTCCAGGCTCCCTGGTCCTGGTCCAAGCTCTCCTACCCCCCTCCAACCTGCAGGGCTCTGTCATCCTTCTGAAGGTCCGCCGCACTTGGATATTGATCTAGGTGCCCTCGCTGTTAGTGTTATTTATCCTTACATAATGAGCAGCTGTTAGCATTATTTACCCTTAGATAATTAGATAGCGCTACTTTCTAATTATGCCATGTGTAAACGTATGCACAGATTCTACGTCTTATGCATCTCACATCAACCTGTCCTGCTAGGTATCTCAAAGAAACAATTTTGTGAGAACTAACATGAGTTAGTTTTATAATACGCTTTTGGAGAAATTTCTCTAAAGTTTTTAAATTTCTTCAGTTATATGATGAATCCAGTTTTTTTTCTTCCTGGAAATAAAAAGGGAAAGAATGATAAATCAAAACTCTTGCTGTGTGTATTTGCCCTGCACAGAATGCTACAGCTCTTGCCTTCTCACTGAAGCATGCATACATTTTTGCTCCTTCTCTGTTTATATACAAGGGAAATTTTATATCAAAATGATGTAATTATGATAGAAGCTATTTTTGCTATTGAATACATAAATGACTTGAAAAACTATCTCCGTTAACTATTGCTGTGTAACAAACCTTCCCAAAATTTAGTAATTCAGAGCAATAACCGCTACTTGCTCACACTTGTGCAGTTTGGGGTGGTCTCAGCTGGCCAGGTCTGCTGAGCTTGCCTGGCCAGCTAGAGCTTAAGCTGGGGTCAGGTGGCCCCACTTGGGCTCACTCACCTGTGTGGCATTAGCAGGGATGCCTACATTTTTCTCAGTTCTCCTCCACATGGCCGGTCCTGCAGGATCAACCAGGTCTAAAGGCAGTGCTGGTGGTGCCAGAAGGTGAGGGCAGAGGCTGCGGCCTCTTGAGGGCAGGCCCAGAAGTCGCGCCCGCCATGTCCTTCACATCCAGCTGCCGTGCAAGGGGTGAGGTAGTAGACCCACTTGCAGCAAATAATCTGTTACCATGTTTAATCTGTTATAATCTTCTTAGTTGTTGCCGAATTCATTGGCTTAGCAGTAGATATGCAAATAAGAAAAATAACATTTTCATGTTGCAATACTAAAAATTAGGGAAACAAGTCCCTGGTGTCATTTTTAAATCTCGAACAAGATCTACTCACAAACTGTGGCCCTTGATAGTTGAAAGAAAATTGAAAAGTTGTAGTGCTGTCTTTTCATTTTCACTTATATTTTCCATCATCTGCCTCTACTAAACCTCATATACTGAATATTGATCTTTTCAGAAAGTTACCAGTTCCTATAATATATTGAAAGGAGAAATAGTTTCAGGATATGTTAAACATGCTAATAATATTTGCTGAAGCCATGACTTTGAGCTCAAAGTAAAACCAATCAGAAAAATAAATGACTTCTATTTAAATGAAAACTTTAACAATTGTTTAGGTAATGAGGATGACTTTATTTTACTTCATTTTTTATTTATAACTTGAACCTAAAATTGAAAATAGGTTTTCAAAGGAAAGAGAGTTTTCACACTAGCAACACATGACCATTGAATGCTTTTCAACATCACTTTTCATTGTATTTTAGATATTGTTTCAGTATAAACTTATCAGTAAACTATAGTTGAGCATAAATTTTCTTTAATCATTATAACATTCATATTTTCTTACTGAGAAAAACCAATCACTATAGAAATTAACACACAACTATCATCACTACATTTTCATGAAATAGGGCAATGAGATTGTAGCAGTTTGATATTGCTTATGAATTCCAAAAATAGATATTGGATTATGTTTGTAAATTGGTCCATTCCTCTGGACATATTAGATTATATTGGATTCCGAGGCTTCACTTTTACTTGATTAAATAATGATTAAGGCTTTGATTGGGCCACATCCCCACCACCTTGGTGGGTGGGGACTCACAGAGAAACCGCACTGCAGAGAAGGGAGGTTGGAGTTTTGATGCTGGAGCCTGGGAAGTGAACACACAGAGAAGCAGATACGTAGGAAAGAGAGAAGGCTCCATTAGACACAGCAGAGGCCCCGGGAAGAGAGACGAGCCATTCACCTGATAGTCCACAGCTGGTCTTGTGGAAAGAGCAGAGCAGCTGAGCCCAGAGAGAATCAAGCCCCGCGAGAGAGATGAGACTTATCCCAGCCTACAGCTGATACTGGAAGAAGCTGGGACCACGGAGCCTTAAGAAGAAGAGGAAGCCTGAACCCTAGCAGACGTTGGCAGCCATCTTGCTCCAACACGTGGCAAAAGACTTTGGTGAGGAAAATAACTTATGCTTTATGGCCTGGTAACTGTAAGCTTCTACCCAAATAAATAACCTTTCTTAAAAGCCAACAGATTTCTGGTATTTTGCATCAGCACCCCTTTGGCTGACTAATACAGAGATGAATATATAGAAGAGATATAGGCTGGTAAGCCCGTTATTTCAAATGGTAGCTACGACTGATGGAAACTCAGCATATATTTTATTTGCGGGAAAGAGTTTTCCTCACCTCTGCAACCAAGCTATCGACATTCTGAATTATAAATTTATTGCTTAGACCAGATAAATAAAAAATCAGTTTGAAATAGTGAAAAAAATCTGAATATTTTATCTTAAAATTGAAGAATTAGGAAGAATATTCTTAGAGAAATAGCATTTTATTGTATTCATGTCATGCAGTAACCAAATAAAGTCCACAGAACTATCACAAGGAATAAGTGTTTAATTCAGCCCTGCCAGGGACCAGGCATCAAAATGAAGCTTTCCTAGCATTGTACACAACCCTCCTGGAAAAAGGCATCGGAAGCTGTTGTTCAGCTGAGACACTGGGCCGCAGCATCAGCAAGTAACTTACTCCAGGTCCCGAGTTAGTAAATGAGACACTAGGATTCTAGCTCCATCAGCGTCTTCCCGTTAAACCTTTATCCTCACTGTAGTTCACTCCTTTACCCCTTTCCACCTTTCAAGGCTTTGTCCACACTCTCCTGTTCTTAAAATGCCCTTGCCTCTATTTTATGGAATAAATGTAGTTTGGTGGTTCTCCAACCAAAGTCTTTATTCCTTGAATTTTGGGGAAGGAAAAGTCAGCCTTAGTAAACACCACACACAAAAGTACTCTTGAGTGTCCAGAAACGGCATATCCTTAAGGAAAAAACTGCTACAGTGGGGACAGCTGGACAAGTGATCCTGGATCTCTTCCCCCAAGTTTTTCTCTTCGTCCTCATTTGGAGGGTGGGAGAGGTTTGCTCTTTGCCCTAATCCAGGCTGCAGTGGTTTCTTTCACCAACTCTCCTCCTTGTTTCTGTCTTGAAGGATTTTAAGTTTGCTTTCTATGGAGTCAGCTAATGCTAAAACCACCACAGCAGCAGCCAGCGCCACTGGTAGCTCGAGTGCCTTGTGCACTTTTCAGCAGCTACCTCCTTTAACCCTCTTAGCTAGAGGAGGAATCCTAAGGACCATCAAAGGTAGGAAGTTTGTTCAGGGTCACAGTGAGCCCGGATTTGTATGTTGACCTCCTCCTCACCCTTGAGAAATAAGGCCAAGGGTCTCCCACCTCCCCTTAGACTTCCTCCACCAGCCCCATTTGACCTTCAGTTGTGTGGAGAGCTGGCCCCTCATGCTCTGCCCTCACTGTTGGCGAACTTGTCCTTGTCCTGCACTGTTAGTGGCAGTTCTTTGAAGGCAGGGGCCATTTCTCACTTGAATTTCAATCCCCACTGGCAAACACAGAACCCAACTTATGTTACGCCTGTTCCTTAATAACAGGACTATGGAGAAAAGTGGCATGGTCTTAACAGGGGAGACTGCAAAATGAGAGTCCGAGTAGCGGGTTCTGACAGTAGCAGCTGGTGCTGATTGAGCACTCGCTGTGTGCCAGGCCTCGCACGGCCCGTGTACACCCCACACAACCCTCCGACAGAGGCACTCGCATTTCTCCCACTTCACAGATGAGCAGGCGCAGGAACATGCCAGAGATCTAAATAGTGTGGCAGCACCAGGATATAAGCCTAAGCTCGGAACCACCACGTTCACTCCTTTTCTCCAGCTGGTCAGAACTCGTAACTCAATTTCTCCCTGCCTCTGTGCCCTCCATTTTAGCGGCAAAGTAATACTGACTTCACTGAACATAGCAATTCATTGACCAGTTATATGTCAGTATTGCTTTGCCAGTAGACTTCAGTTTTAGATGGGGAAGTTGAGGACTACCTCCCTGAGAAGGTGACAGTTGAGCAACGGCCTATAGGAGTTGAGAGAAGGACCATGTGGGTGTGGAGGAAAGATGCTCACTGCAGAGGGAATGACAGGTGCAAAGGCCCTGAGGCAGGAGCAGCAGTGATTTATTTCAGAAAGGGCAAGGAGACCATTGTGGCCAGAGGGCAGCCAACAAGGGGAGACTTACAGAGACATTTTAATTTTGAGGTGCTCGTTAATCATTCATTTGGAGGTGTGGAGGAGGTGCGAAGATAGCTATGGGAATCTGGAGTACACGAAGACATCGGGGCTGGTATATGCATGTGGCAGGCATCCGTTTACATGCATGTAGAGAATGTCTGAAGCTATGGGAACTCAGAAGAGGAAGGGGAGAAATACAAACTTTTTAGGGATGTGCCCATGAAGAGATGGCATCTGAGCTAGGTGCTAAAGAACTTGCATGAGCTCAGGAGGCAGAACTTGGGAAAGAGGACATTTTGGGCAAAGGGCCCAGCTTAGAGCAGTGACTCTGAATGAAGAAAGGTTTGGGGTGTTGAAGAAGCAGTGGGTAGTAACAGGTAGCTACACTGCAGGACACAGAGAAGGGAGAAAGGATGTGCGAGAGAGGGTGGGGATGATGTTAGAGAAGCAGGTTGAGGAGCCAGATTGCTAATGTCTTTATATGACAGGCTAAAGGATTTCGTCTTTGTGCTACAACCAGATGGGAGCCAGTGAAGGTTTTTAAACGGGAATAGGATATGATCAGCTACATCATTTAGAAAAGCACCTGGCAGTAAGGTGAAGGTGAAATTGGAGAGCAGAAGGACTCGAGCCATGTACCATTAATAAGTGTCACAAGGTTGGAAGCAATGGTCACAAGGACGTGCAAGTCAAGTGCTAGGAAAATTTGTATGTGCCTTTTTATGTTGGAAAGCTTTCCTAAAATTTCAAATAGTGGCCTATACTTAATGTTACTTTATAATTTGTCTCATAATTCAAACATGAGCTTATTCTTGGTGTTGCTAGAGAGTGAGAGGAAAGCGATATTTTTTGTGTTTCTGCTGTGTGCCAGGCACTTTACCATGAGTTTTCCTTTGATTTTCAAAACCATCTTGTCATCTAGGTATAATTCTACATGTGAAAAAAAATCAAAGCTCAGAGATTTAATTAACTTGCCTTAGAACAAACACCTGTCTTATACAGAGTGAGCATTACTTCCATTTTACCACTGCTTAACTTGTGATGTAAAATGTACTTAATGTGAAAAGTAAAGTATACGTAGACGGGGGGGGGGAGAGAGAACCTATGAAAGTCGTTTCCCATAGAAAGCTTTGAGTGGTGTTACAAAGAAGAATCCATCTAAGAATAAACATCAGTTTTCTTTCTTTCTAAGCATTCCTTCCTACCCTTGGTCAAGCTTTGGGTGGAAGTATGAAGGGTCCAAGATTTATTTAAATACGGAGATATTCTTTCTCTGTTTGCCCTTCTAGATTTTAAAAGCCTTATTAAAGACTAGCCTTTATAATTCTAAATATTTCTATCCGTTAACAAACTATTTGGTAAAATTTGGTGAATAATTGATGAAATTAAAAGAAAAATCCAAGTTAACTTTTTGTATCTTGTAAAAATATAAATAATTGGAATTCTTCCACCTCACATGTACTGATTCTGCTATTTCCTTAGCAAGGAACTCAATAAACGTCATTCATTCCACACATTTTTATTGAGCCCTTGTTATCTGGCAGCTAGTTAGACAACATTAAGCAAAATAAACAACAGTCCCTACCTTTTGGGAACACACATTCAGTTTAAGCTTGCTGTGTGTTCAACCAAAGATGTGCATCAGAATTACCCACAGAACATTTAAAAGATTTGGACATTTAACATTTAAAATCCTGGGACATTTGTGTGTCTGATAAGCTTCACAGGGGATTCTGATGATGAACTTTTATAGGAGGAAACAGTGGCTGCTCACGGCCCTCCACTGAAACCATTCTCACTCCTCTTTTCTTATCAAACCCCTGCCTTTTGGTCAAGCATGGAGAGCAATTTCCAGAAAACACAGAACACAGAGTTCTTGCTCAGAAAATACATGGTTCCCTGTTAATTTAACACATTTAACACAAAATGTTTTAAATCAATTTTATAAGTAGAATGATACTTTAAACCGAATAGAAGCATTTATTTAAATGTTCAAAAGAACACTATCAAAACAGGAATGAGGAAAGATCTTATTTTCATTTCCATGTTTTTAAAAATTGCACTGGATTACCAAATGCTGGGTTATCTTAAACCACCGCTCAACCAGAAAGTGTATACCAAATCCATTATCTGCACTAAAAATCTATTGGGTATTAATTGCATTTTTAAGTAATTCCATTTTAAGAGTCATATCCCTTTTTATTTTTATTTTTAAAACATCAGTTCTCTTTTGTTGTAAAGATAAAGTTTTAGTGGACCTTCTTTCTAATTTTAGTCCAATCAGTTCCCCCATCACTGCCACTCTAGAGTGGGCTTTGCTTAGCTATTATTCTGGAAAGGGATAAATCTAATGCCCATCACCCTTGGCTCTTTTTAATTTCATAGAATTTTTAAAATATGCACTGTTTTTCCATTAATGAACTGTTTAGACAGTGAGTAGTAACTTCTGTGCAGAAGTCGAGATTTCCAGGTCAGAAAATTTTTAAGAGCTTAGTAACTAGAATTAATCTGCATATATCTTGCTTCATTTGCATTTGCTACCTCAGTGTTAAAAAGGAAGGAGGAAATAGCCAGGGACTATATGATTAGCCCAAAATGAATGGATTGAATTCATTTGATTAATGTAATTATTCTTTAAACACCAACTTCGTTTAACAAGGAGCAATTTGTAGAAGGCAAAGGAGATTTATGTAAATTCTGGTGTGCGCTTCTCTTTTATAAAGTTGGCCCTTCTCTAGATTTATGCAGGGCTGAGATTACTTGACCGTCATACTGAATGGATGGCTTTATAGACAGAAAATTATTTCTGTGGAACATGAGGACTGTGCTGGGAGCATTGTGGAAGATATTTAAACCTGTGAAAATGGGTGCTGAAATGAGGGTCAGCTGAATACTCAGTAAAGATGATTTCTCATCAAGATGCAGGGAGGGAAAACCAGGGGAAATGAGCTCTCTGGGTTTTGTACCAGTTCGGGAGGTCAAAAACACGTTTCTTCTTCTCTGAAGGTTTGCTTTCTTGTTTAATAAAACCTGGGTTAAGAATTATTTCGTAAAGGAAGAGGCATCATTACCGGTGGTAAAACTTTTTCTTTGACCCTTGACAGTTTTGCAGTCATGAACGTAGTCTGAATTTTTCTTTCTTTGGAGAGACCAGCTTACTCAGACCACTGTGTTTGGCTCTAGTCTTCCAGATAATCCCTAAAGTAGGAGAGCAGAAGTATTCTCATTATCAATCTGATCTCTGAAGCGCTCTCTGAGAAGTTTAGAGGGTAGCTTTGCATACTGTGTGGCCATCTGAGCTTTGGGGTGCAGAATGCTCAGTTTTACAAGGGTGGTTTAATCACTAACCAGAATTTCTGTATTTGCTTAAATAAAAGTCTGTTATAGACAAATTAAAACTTAGGTATGAGTTGCCTGACCTCAAATTATAAAATCGTCCATTTAGGGTATTGAAGAAGTTACTTGACCTTGAGTTCTAACCAGCCTGTGTGAATTTTACAATACAACATGATGGCTTGAGTCTGAGTTAAGAGCTTAGGATATTTAGTAACTGATCCTTAAGAAACACTTATTCAGAGATTGATTTTTAATGGGGATAATGTTTGTCCTGTTTCATCAAGTTTTATCTTAAACATCACCCATTCTGGAAAGCCTTGTCCTAACGCTCTCTCCCGAGCACCCCCTTTCCTATCATTCTGACCTCTATATACCTTCAGCATTACACCTGCAGCTCAGCATTGGCGCTTGCAGCCTCCTTGGTGGGCTGGCACAGGACTCAGTAAATGTGTGAGGAAGGATATAGGAAGAATGATAGATAAATACACATACACACACACAATTGGAAGAAAGTACACAAAATTCTAAAACAATTAAATGAAAAAAACATATGTGGGGTCTGTGATGAGCAAATAATCTAAGATGAAATCGAATGTATTCTTGCAACTTATAAGTTTCTTTTTCTGCCAACTTGTCTTGCTTCTTTCAATCAACTCTTCAAATTCCGTCTCCATGTGAAGATATCCCATTCAAGGATTTTATATTGCCACCATCTGAACATCTTCTTACCAATCATCTCCTGATGGATCCTTTCATCTTATCCTTAACAAGGAATAAAGGGACCCCTTTGGGATTTCTTGCTAACATCAAAAAGTATTATTAATTTTTTTTATTATCCCTTGAAGGGATATTCATTGAAGCAAAAATCATCACTACCTCCAAAATAGATCTTTTGTGTTGTGCTAAGGGAAAACAAGAGTAAGATTTCCTTGATGAAGGTACCAACCACTCATAACTTTCTGTGATTTTAAACCCACATCAATTATCTCAAACTGACTTGTGCTGCTATTGAGAACAAGTGGGCGTTGAGCATCTAAGTAAAGTTCATATTATTAAACTCTTTTAACTCACAACATTATGGTCTCTTTTATATCCTGAAACTGTGGACTACTGCTCATTTTTATAACTAACTAATGGTAATTCCAGAGAAGCAAAAAGTTATCAGGTCAGAACAAAAATCCTAGACACTCTGTCAGACCGGCCGAGTTTCTCATCTCCATTTCACCAAGTTGTTCACAATTCTTCAATTTCTTCATTTACAAAATAGAGATAATAGGATCTACCTGATTAGATATGTGGTGATTAAATAAGATGATACAGGTGAAATGCTTGGCTTTGGGTCTAACACAGACTAAGCCTTTTAAAACGGGGTGCTATAATAATATTAATACATCATTGTTAATTTAAAGATGTTTGAGAAGACACAGAATAGAATTAGTTTGCTGAGGAGTTCACCCGGATTATGTATTTTATAAGTAATGCTAAGCTGCTCTGATGAAATATCCCCAGTAGCTCAGTGGCTTAAGGAATACAGAAGTATATGGATTGTTTGCTTAAAGCTCCAAGTCAGTGAGTTCAACTCCATTTTCAAGGTCTCTGGTTAGTATCATTCCAGCCCAGGAGAAGGAGGAAAGAATGTGGGAGTCAGGCATGGAAGGAGCTACCGTCATATCTGCTCACATTGCCCTGGGGACAGTAGCAGTCACAAAGCTTTGCACAACTGCAAAGGGCTACTGGGCAGGTGGATATAGCTCGGGAGCCAGTTGCCCAGACACAGCTCTTTTTCTGTGAAGAAGAGGAGAATGAATTTCTTGGGCCATTAGCTAGCTAAGAGAGATTTCCAGAACTCACACGGACCTTTAAAAAATTGCCTACTTTTGAGTTTTTAAGTCAAGCCTGTCTACAGTTTATAGTTTTGTGGTTTTCCTTTTATTAAATGAGGGAGTGGGAATAAACAGTTTCTAAGATCGCTTTCAGTAGGTGATATTGAGTTGTTAGCAAAATGCCACCTTGGTTTTAAATATTGTTCCCAGTTGAAAAATTGCCTATAAAAGCATAGGGTAAGTACTATGTGGATTTAGTTCTTGTTTCCATTTCAAAATATAAATAACTTTTAAACCAAGTTATGACTACTGCCAAATTTATTCATTCAACATTTTTAAAAAGAGATAGAATAATTTAACGATGCCACTTCTCCAAAGCTGTTTTTCAGTCATTCTTATGCTTGTTTATTAAATATGATAATTACTCTTTTTGAAATATTTGTCCAGTAGGCTTTAGCTATTGTGGAATTAAAATAAAAAAATCAATGTTAACCTCTTCATGTCTTGGCAAAGGGAAAGTGAAGTTTTGAGATATATACATCATTTTTATTGATAAGTCTATTTAGAAATAAGGATATAGTTGGGGGGGGTTGCTTGGAAGAAGTACTTTGATAAGCTGTGTATAAAATTAGAATAATTTATATTCTTTCTGAAATCTGCTAGAGTGAGGACACAAACATCTCCAGAGGCATAACTTTGGGTCAAAAATATAGAAAAGTCTTTGTATCTCCCTGAGGATATATGTAGTGAGTCCTCATACCCTGTTGAATTAATAAGTGAATGTAGGCAAAAGTCTGAGCACCAGGGCTTCAGCTGACTATTGGGTCATGTAAGCCAGCTACAGGCTGGGAAGATGTCATTTAGCAATGACTGTTGCTATAAAGTCAACAGTGGATATTCCCCAAGATAGATCTTCTTAAAGTTGTTTTTAGACAGAGTAAGAAAAGTAACTCAATGGAAGTAGACCATTTCCTCTGTGTATCTTTGAACATCATAAATCCTGTGTGACAGAGACCATTTCTGTTGGATTTTAAGGGGTTTGGAAGGGTAGGGAGAGCCTTTGCTGCTCACTTGTTTGTTTGTTCAGTATTTGTTTCTGCCAGTGGCTGAGCTCAGCGTTGGGTTTGGAGAAGGAAAGCAGGAGGACAGGGACCTTGCCCTCATGGAACTTACATTCAGTGGGCAAATACTGACGGTCCACTAGGTATTAGGTATTTGCAGACTATGCGATGCAGGGGCGCCAGGGAAATGTCTCTCAATTGTGGTGGTGGTTTTAGAGAAAATGTCTACGATGACCACGATTACAGTGTATAAATATTTGTGTTCCACGTGAACAAATAATTTAGAGCCTATTCTGCGCATTGACTCAGCAGCCAGTGAAGTGGGCTTCCGAGCTCTCTCTCTGTTGGGCTGGTGCTGGTAGCCGCTTCCATCGACTTTTCAGACCTGGCTAAGGTGGTGCTGCATCAGGGGCTGCACCAGCCCTGCAGGAGGCATTTGACAATATGCTGGGGCATTTTCTGTTTTCAGAGTAAGTGGGAAGATTCCTACGTGCCCTCACATTCTGGACAGCTCGGCACCATGGGGCAAGGTGCCACCCAAAACGCAGCCAGCTTCCTGGTGAGAAGCACTGGGAGAGCGCATGTCATTTTCCCCCATCTGTGTTTTGAGGATCCGCTTTAGACGTCTCAGACGAAGCACTTTGAAAGGCCTTCCATTGGCGCCTCGGCACACAGGGCAAAGCTGCCCCAGAATCCGTGAGAACCAGCGCAGTGCTGGGTTCCTGGGGCGGGGTGTGGGGGTGAGGGTCCTTGTGTTCAGCCTACCCAGAGGGCGGTGAGGGATAAAACCTTCCATCCACGAGTGCCTCAGGCTAGTCCTCCAGAGGCTACGGTGTAAGAGGCAGAAGGTAGGCTGGGAGATTTCCTTCCATAATTTATCTGATTGTGGGGGGAAAAAAATCCCCACTCTAATTCTCATGCTAAGATCATTCAAGATTTTCAGATGTACAGACCCCAGGCTGCCCTATCCTGTCTTAAAGAGGATTATGGATTGGATTAAGGGACTTCTCAGTCCCATCAAAGCTTACAAGAGCTTTCCTATTTTATTGGGTAAAATTCTTTTTAATTTTAATGAGATTTATCCTTTCTTTGTTCTCTTAAAACTGCGTCCAAAGCATGGCCTTATTTTACCCAGGTTAAATGTTTCACAGGCCTCTACCCTCCAGTTTTTATACAGGAAATCTGTCCAAAACCATTGGGATGTTATGATAAACATTGTGAAAGATTTCATTTACCTTAGCGTGTCAGGCAGCCCCCAGGCTAGATTTTGTAGGCCATTGTGTTTTATTTCAGTAACACAATAAAACCTCACTTATCAGGAAGTGACTTATCTGTGAACCTCAAAAATCTAGGACATAGTAAACCCAAGCAACAAAGTTCCTGAGTTTTATTGCCCAAAACAGAAAACCTTCAGGTTCTCCTCCAGTCTTTACCCTCACTGCGTGCACACAAGTTCTAGAAGGCTTGGTTATTTGGTTCTCCATCTCGGCAGTCTGGACAGAGCCCGGCTAGAGACGTGATGGGCTCAGGCTGACACGGGAGCAGGCGGCGGCCTAAAGCCTGCGCAGGAGAAGGTGCAGGAACCAGGTGTGTTGAGCGCCCGTCCTCTGCGGTAGTGCCCGAGGGACTGCTGGTTTCCAGCCAGATGCAGTCCTTGAGGAGCGTCCGAACCGCACCGTGAGAAGCCAGGATGTTTCAGCACATTTTACAAGGCTTCCCTCCAATTTGTAACTTTTCAACGTTTTGTTAACTGTAAGACTAAGAATTGTCTGTGGAAAAGAATCACTGCTCTAGAATACCTCATTCACTGATAAAACTAGATAAGTGAGGCAGTCGTGTGTGGAATTCAGTCAGAAATCCAATTTTGAAAGTCGGAACTGTGCAAAGCAGCAAAAAGCAAATAATTCTGTATTTTCTTACACCGCCAAAAAGATGGAAGTGCCTGTCTGTCCCGCAGACGTCACTGTGCCATCGTTCACTTGACGTTCCCCATGTGCGTTTGTGTCCGTAATGATCAGTCACCCTAAAACCTACATGGTCAGACTGGCTCACACCTACGTGGCCACGACCTCCCAGCACTCATTAATATTGAAGGAGCACTGCCTACTCAGTTGGCATTACTGTCGATAAAGCGGATTGAGAAAATAGCCTAAAACCGATGCTACCAAAGTGAAAACGATCTCTTACACAATATTTGGAACATATTTTGAATATTTTGTATTTTTAAATAACTCTTAGGTTAATATAATTGCATTTGTATTTGTGCACTAGGCTTCTGCTTGTAAATTTATTTGAGAGAAAGAATAACCAGTGTTGATGGTATAAAATGCATAGCACTAAAATGTTTGTCTATTCTGGACAGCTATTGTTCTAATAATACGCAAAGTCTGATGAGGAAGAAAAATATAATAGTTACTGAAATAGTAAGGAGTGGGGTACCCTGAGGAAATGAACTGGGTGCTATGAGAGCAAAACATGGTGGGGGGCCAGGGAAAGAGCTGACCTGTTTTCTGTATGAAGTTTTTAGTGATAGAATCATCCAGTTGCATTTAAAATTTTGATGCCCAGACTGGACAGCGTAAACTCTTTTTCTCACCCAATGCCATGTCTTCTTGTCTTATTCTTTCCTAAGTTCAGTGCATGATATTTCTGCCCTTTGACTGCAGAGAGATAAATTTTTGAGGTTTTCATTTTTTATTTATGAGGCAATTCTGAGATGCAGGCTGTCATTGAAGTTTTTCAGCATTAAACAAGTGTAATCATCGAAGGGTTTTATGATTATACATAGTCACTGAGTGGATTCTAACAGACTGCATGTCTTACTATAGCCTCATATTTCTCATTGGAGAATAACATTTACCATTTTTCTCTCACATGAGGATGTCATGAATATTATCTGTAAAGGACTTTGAGATTTCAAAATAAAGACGCTATATGTTTTTAATTCAAAAATCAATAGTCACAAATTTTAACATATGTCCCTCATTCACAAAAGAGTTTCTAAGTAGTGTTCATCCCAGACTTCATCTACTTGTTAAATCCAGGCATAAGGTACTGAAAGTTCCAGTATTTATCTTTCTTGTCTTTTCCTGTCTTATTAATGAATGTATATTGGGTCTCCATTCAATATATAAACCTATTTTAAAATAGCTATCAAGGGAGACGTCATTATTAAGAATGTCTGAATGGTAGATGTGAAAGTAATTTTTATGTACTTGCCAGTGGCTGCAGAGTAGAAGTTCAATATAAGCAATCCATTTTAATCCTTTGTGTTCCTTATTTCAAAGGCTCAGTAAGCAGTTGGTAAATGAATGTTGAGTGTTAGTGCATTCTGCCCATCTCATGAAACAGACAGAAGGAAGCAGGTGACTTAAGCACTTAATCCTGGTGGTACGAGGATGTTTAAATGCAACGCACTCTTCCCACATAACTCTGAGTCAGAAGCACTCGGTCAACTTCAGACATCTTATGTGCAGTTAATAAATCCAGGTTAATATGTAGAATTAAATGATTCCCGGCACTGTCCAACAAAATTGTGCTAGATCTTAGCAGTTTGCCATAGAAATAATAATAATTGATATTGGCTTATCACACTGAGTATCTTACACAACTGTCCTTGACTTACTATAGGCTGCCCAGTTACCATGGAAACTACCCAGTTTCATTGGCCATCGTATTAAAAGATAATAAATTTCAAAGGAATCCTTTTGCTGGCCTGCCACCAATGTAACTTCAGGTTCTGACTTTCATCACAAAAATAATCATATATGAATATTAAAATGTCACGAACTATTTAGATTTTTTAAGAGTCAAATATCCAGATTGAATGCACAGGGGAGTAGCAGGGAAGGAGCTTCCCTTGATCTAGTAAAATGATTTCAAAGAATTATAGCCCTGGAAACTAGGTCAATATCTAAAAATGTTATTTAGGAAAGAGCCTTTTCTATCCAGTATTTTAATGGCTGTCTGCTGAATGGCACACAGAAAATACATTTTGTTCATACTTGTATTTCTCTGCAGCTCCTAGCTCTCTGCCTGCTCATAGCAGTTCATCATAAATGCATGTGCAGTGAATCAGGGAGTATGTGGTCAGCCATATGGGGTCTCCCCTTCCACCCCCAACAAACAAGGTGGTGGGATGCAGTGATTGTAATGATATTGTAGGAGAAGCAGCACATTTGCATAAAAATCGTTAGCAATTGCTTATTGGGATACGCCGATATAAATAGCAAATATGTAAATGATTCCAAATTTATCCAACATTTTAGAAGTTGTCTTCGTGCTTCATAATTTTTGAGTTAACTGAAATGTTTAAATGTCTGAACGTTTTTTTAAAATTGGCTTGTCTATTAAAAGCAATTCTGAATATAACTAGATCAAAGGAAGATTATTTTTTATAGGGCCTTGATTTTTTCCTTCCTTAAGAAAACTTTTAGTTTCCAGAGCTTATTGTGGGTTTTCATGATATTATCTCTCCTGATGAGTTTCGGAAGTAGACATTATTTTATAGAAATTCATGTAGTCAAGCTTGGACTTCATGGAAATAAAGGTGAGACAGTGAAGGGAATCCGGATCCCCGTGCATCTGGCTATTTAAGACCTCCTGCTAGGAAACACAGAGCCTGGGCATCTTCTCTAAGAAGTCAGGTGATCAGCACTCATTGGTGCTTGACCCTTAAATTTGTGACATTTTTCCACAGTGTTTGGAATTAAGCATCCAGATTTATTAAATGGCTCCAGACCTAAATCCTAACGGCCAGGAAGAAGCCAATCAAAACTTGGGCATTTTCCTCCTGATGCTTGTGTTTAGTTTGATGGGCTTATCCAGAATGCCTGCAGGCTTTACCAGAGAGGAAACTCATTCTAAAAATGTATGCATATACACTTTTGGCTGAATTTTAACTCAATAAAAAGTATGTTATTTTGGAACAAGCTCTCGAATATATTATCTGTTTAATTTTACCTAGGGTTTCAATTTTATCGTAATTTCTCGACGTGGAAGTAAGGCTGAATATGGATTCCATTCATAATTTCAGAGAGGAGCTGTAGCTGGTTTGGTATGCCAAATGAATCTCAACCGTGTGAGGACAAAACAAAAATGACTAGAGAATTCAACTGCCTTTTTTATCATTGAAGACGAAACAGAGCTGACCAAGTAGTCATTTTGAACATCAAAAGTTCCCCTTAAGTCTGTGCATAAAAATATTTAGCAAAAATAGTCACATCCCTACTTTAAATTTGCGTTGAACTAAGCTGTAAAATGATGATATTTTGAGACTGCAAATGGGTGTGTATGTGCCACGTTGTGCTCATTCCATGGCCAGTAAGTGGCAGGGCAGTGAGTGCAGGTCCCCTGCTCTTGCTACTGTAAGGCAATGTTGTGTACTTAATTAAGAAGTAGGAACGGTATTTTTAAAAGCACCTGGCTAGGCTTCATTGAATAATCTATAATCCATTTCGAAGTTGTATCCTTTAATGTCTATTGATATATTTACACATAAGACACACATTTAAAATAATTTTTGATAACTCTTCTCTCCAAAATTTGCCTTACCAATCGGTTTTCCTTTCTTTATTCAGAGCATGGTTTTCAAAATACTGTGACTCATATCACACTCCATTTAAAAATCTTCACTAAAATCCCCACTCTGCCTGAAAGAAAATAAAGATTCTGTGCTGTCACATGACAGGCAACAGCCCCTTTGCTCTGCCTCTCACCTGTCTCTCCGCTTTCGCGACCAGCTGTGCCCTCCATTTGCCCCGTCCACAGCACCCGTTTCCCATCTCGTCCTGGAATGCACAGTGACTTTTCTCACCTGCACACCTCTTCTTATACTGTCCCCTTCTGCATCTCTACATATCACCTTCATGTTTGAAAGATGTTTTCTCGGGCTGTAGAATTGTAGGTTACAGGAGGTTTTTGGTTTTGTTTTTTCCTTCGAGGACTTTGAAGATGTTGCTCTACCAACTTGTGATTTGGGTTGTTTCACAAGTCTGCTGCGTTCTTAGCGTTGGTCCTCTGTAATCTGCTTCATCAAATACGGAACATTTGAAACATTATTTCTTCCCATGATTTACCCGTGTACTCCCCGCTCTCCAACTCCACCCCACCCCATCACCCTCTCTCTCCTCTCCTTTTGGGACTCCAATTACCCGTATATTTGATGGCTTGATGTTGTCCCAATGCTCTGTTTGTTCTTTCTTCCGGTCTGTCTGGTTTCATTTGAATAGTTAATATTGCTATGTCTTCACTAATTTTTTCGTGTGTAGATTCTAATCTGCTGTTAATCCCAGATAGTGTATTTTTCATCTCAGATATGTAATTCATCTCTAGAAATTTTATTTCATTCTCTTACTCTCTTGTATAATTTTCTTTATTGTGTTCATGCTTTCCTTTACCTTCTTGAACATACAGAGTATTTATATATTAGCTATTTTAATATCCTTGTCTAGTAACAATAGCATCTGTGCAATGTCTGGATCCATTCTATTAATTGATTTTTCTCCTCATTAAAGGTTCTATTTCCTGCTTCTTTGCATGTCTGGTGTTGCCTTTTTTTTTAATTTGATGCCAGACATTGTGAATTTTGCATTGTTGGGTACTGGAATTTTTTGTATTCCTTTAACATTTTTTATCTTTGTTCCGGATGCAGTTAATTTAGAAGGAGTCCAGACTTTCAAGGCTTGCTTTTCATTTACAGCTCTGTTAGGGGTGACCAAGAAATCTTTAGGCTGAGGCTAACTTGGCCCTGCTAGTGAGGCAGTACCCTGCAGAGCACCCTGCCCAACACCCCGCATGCTAGGAGCGCGCTCCGCTCTGGCTAGTGGAAATGCAGTTCCTGTCGGGTGAGCCCTGAGGATGCTCTTGCTGCTCCTTTCCTCAGCTGGTGTGCTGAAGAGTCACCGCTGACGTCTCCAGGGGACTCTGGAGAGATTTCTGGGCCTCTCTCTGTGGCTCTGTACTCTGCCCTGTGGATTCTAGCTGCTTTGGTCTCCCAGAATTCCCCCTCAGTCCAGGGAGAACCCTGGGCTCTGCTTGAGTTCCCCTCTCTGCACCGTGGCCTGGGAGCTCTCTCCAGGCATTTCCCTTGGGCAAACGCAGGGATCTGTTGACCTTCTCATGGGGTTTGCTATCATGCATGCCTGTTGTCCAGTGTCTGGAAGACATTGTTTCATACGCTTTGTCCAGTTTTGTAATTGTTTAAGGCAGTTGAGGAAATCCAGACTCTCTTACTCCAGCATGGTCAGTAGTGAAATTAAATTTATCCTTTTCATCTCCATAAATCCTAGTTCAGCCATCACTTCTCTGTGAAAGTTTGTGAATCCCTTTTCTCCCCAGGGGAATTGATTGTAACGCTGTCTGCAGTCTTTTGCTTTTCCACTTCCTCTAGCCTCAGGGCACACCTTCATTCTGTTTCATAGTACCTCTCACTACACTGTGAGCTTCTTGTGGATAGGATCCACATCACATCCAACTTTAAATCCCTTCATTGCACATAACAACGTGTGTGTGCATAGAAATTCCTTATTAAATGTCATTTGAGGTGAGCAGGTGTAGCTCAGAGGTTGAGCGCCTGCTTGCCATGTACCAGGTCCCGGGTTCAATCCCCAGTACCTCCTAAACACACACACACACACACAGTGTCATTTGACTTAATGAAGTGTCTCAAAAGAATTTAATACATGTTGAAATCAATTCGTATGAGTGAATCTGGGATGTTCTTAACATTACAGATAAATTAAATATATTTGCTTGTATTTGCATTGGTTCTGCTCTCCTCCTTTAGTCTTTCTACGTAATTTAACAGTGACAGGAATGACAGAGTAATAAGTAGGCTCATTAAATTTGTAGATGATCCCAAAACCCAAAGAGTATCATAATCTCAACTGTAGGGGTATTTTAGATATCTCATATAAGAGTAGGACTAATTATAGCCTTGGAAATGGAATGAGCAATCACAAATAAAGTAAGTAAAATTAAAGGAAACAAGAAGGGATTCGTTTTAGAAGGGAACCAAGCCACATGTCACGATAGAAATGGTCAGGTGCAAGCATGATTGTACGACCCATGATGAATCACAAGTTGAAAATGAGTCAAAAATAAATTTTCCTTTTGTTATAAGATGCTATGTAAGAATAGCAAGGGTAATTATCCTTTTATAGTCATAATTATAAAGCCCTTATGAAATACTGTGGCATTTTTGAGGTCCATTTTTATTTTAATAGCATTAGAAAATATAGGGTTGTAAGAAAAAAGCTGTTAAAATGCTGCAAATAGAGCCCATGAGGAAACTTTATTTCCTTTTTCTTCTTCATTTTTCTACAAGAACAAGGGACACGTACAGAAAATTAGCGTGTTGTAAAAAGGGAACAAAAAACATGCAAACAAAAAAGAACAACCACTGGCCTAAACTGAAACAAAAGCAACAGCCCTGGTATTGAGAGTCAGTAAATGAAAACGCCACAAATAGCTATTGACATTTATTAGCTTTCCAATGGGTACCATACTGACTGCTTTTGAGGCATACCAAAGACTGCCTAGCATTCAAATAGCTCTTTTAACCAACCTGTCAGTGTATCTTGAATATATACTCTTTAAACCTCACAGAATTCTGTGGAATTTTTTTTTTTCTTATTTTGCAGTGCATAAAACTGAGACACATAAGTTAACTCATTTCCTTCAAGACAAGTAGCTAATTAGCAGCATAGCCTAGACAAAATGTAGAGCTCGCTGCAGTACTATGTAGAGCAAATAGTGATCCCTAATGTAAGAATGTATGGAGGGTTGTTTTGAAAGCACCAAATCGCTACAAAAGGTAAGGTGGGAAATATCATTAGCTGTGCTCTGGAGATTTGGTCCTCCTGAAAAATGTGCTGTTATGAACTCCCATGAATTCTTCCGACATTCAGGAAAAAATACTTATTATTTTCCATGTTCTGGTACTTAGTATATAAAAAAATAAACCATCTAAGGCCTTGCCTTCAGTGAGCATTTATTTCATTAAATTCTTGGTTAGGGGGTAGGGGAGCTTTACTATAATAAGCTGATGATGCCGCCAACTCCTTTCCCATTGGGCAAGAATTAGCAATTTATGTTGCTGTGCAACCTCCATTTATGTCTTTATTTTTATGTTGTTTTGTATTCCTCTTTTAGAATGATCAGTTGGTGATAGGGCCTCAAGGGAGGAGATGCTGAGGATCTGAGTAAGGGTAAAATTGATTCTGAGTTGGAAGAATTGTCCTTAGCCTGAAAGTGGGTCTCCTTTTCCGTTGGAACAAAAGGAAAAAAGAAAGAATTAGGCAGAAGCTAGATGGGCATTGAGTTCCCCATTTAAAGTCTTCTGCTTTCTCAATGAATTAGATCAGCTGCTCAGAATGTATGTTTTGGGCATGGGACTTGGGTGTGGGCAAGGGGGTGAAGTAGAAGGGAGGTTGGAAGAAATTCAAAGGAGTATTAAATAACGGCTTTGGAAAACCCTTCTCCTGATTGTTCTATCGCATGTCCCTGTGTGCATGAAGATGCTTATTACAGAATCATAGACTTTGATAGTCTGGAAATGAAGGGTGCCTCAGAGATCATCTATTTTATTCCCACATTTTATTGATGAGGGATCTGTACCAGTCGCGGTGCACTCTATTTGAAGAGCCCAAGAATCCGTCCCTGCCCCCACCTCTTGCTCTCCATTGCCTCCTAGGAAATGCTGGGGTCCCCTTTCCATTGGCCCCTGTACCCCTCCTGCTGTTTAAACCATCATCACTAAGACAGTAAGTCCTAGTCAGGGTCAAGTCTGGTTAATGCTTTATTATTTCCTAGTTATGATGTTTGTAAAGCTAACTGTTTATAGCAACAGACACTAGGAACCTCTGCAGACTATTCTGACCGTCTGTGACATTTGACAGAGATCAACGGAACACACGTTTGTAGGATAAAAAGACCAGTAGTTGAATCTTTCGATGATTCTGGTGTCAAATTGGTTATAAAAATTGAGCCCTGCATATCTCGGTGCAAAGTAATGGCTTTACAGGGGGAAAGTCCAGCTCCTGCGTTTTAGCTCTTTGAGTTGATGGGAGAATGTGTGAAACACGTTAGAAAGACCTTCAAGGGGTCAGCGTGTTCAGCATGCATTTCTGTGGTCAAAGTGGGATAAAAATTGGCAATGAAATAAGGATAATAAAATGAAGGAGTCTTTTCTTAACAAAAGTGTTCTGATGCTGGGCAGGTGAGTAAGAACATTGGAGTGTATAGATAACTGAAGCCCTGGGGGCTTATATCAAATACGGGGCACCGTAAGTGGGCATTATGCCATATGGGGTGAAGTAAAGTGGAGGGAACAACTTCCAAGCCCTCTAAAAGCATAGGTTCCTGTGATCACAGCACTCCTTCGGAGAGGAAGTAAGAGAGTCTTGGAGGGCTGCAGATGCCCTTTCGTTGCAGCAGACCTCCTGACCTGCTAGAGTCAATACGAGTAACCAGTCAGCTCTGGTGGTCATTTGAAACGAATAACTAATGATGTGTTGTGAAAATATATTAGGTGAAGTCTATGTGGAGCGTGAATAATGAGCATGACATTATTGCTATAATTTCTTTAGTATTTATTATGTGATTTACATGTATTATCTTTAATCTTCACAGTGAACACGTAAAATACGCGTTTTCTAACCAGAGATCACACAAATTGTAATTGATAGAATCAGGTGGATCTATCTGATTCCAAAACTAAAGCCCTTTCCTCTACACCGGAGTTTCCTCAGGCGTGTCCTGCAACTTTTGAAGTCCGTGCGGGCTCTTGTTAAAGTGCTCTGAATTCAGTAGGTCTGGGGGGGTGGCGGGCTGAGAGTCTGCATTTCTAACAAGTTCCTGCATGATATCAACGCTGGCTCAAGGGCCACACTTTAGTAACTTTCTAGAGAAAAATGCTTTCAGAGTATATCAGTAGATGGGGTTAAAATGAGGGGGGGAAAGTGTTCCTATTCAACATAATAGGAAAGACTGGTTTCAATTGAACTGATTTCTTCATTGCAGGTCTTCTCAGAGACTTTAATTTGCTAGCATGCATCATAACTCTCCAAAAGGAAAATATAGCAGGCCCCATTTTCCAAATCTGACAATAGAACTTTGTTCTCATAAAGCTTATCGCAAGATTATTGTTTACTTTGGAAGCATTGCACTCCGGCAAGCTGTTTAAAGGAAGTACCTTTTTGGGAAAACACTGAAATAAAGACTTGACAGTAGTCAGGACAGGGTAAACTTACAGAACTATTAGTGTGCTAAGATGTGCCATGTAGAAGTTGCAGTTGAGGTGAGATGGGGTGAATATGGGATTCAAAATCATGGAAACAGGACGCTTGCCTTCAAGGAGACTGCAGTACACTGGCAAAAACAAACATGTCGAGAAACTAACTTCAGCGTAGAATGACATAAAGCCGAAATTCAAGTAGAGGAGAGAACATGCTGTAAGAAATAGAGGGAATATCCGTAATTCTAAACAGTCGTTAGTAGTTTTGAATCTGCCCTTTTTTCTTCATCAGACACGTCTTTGATTGAAATCCTTAGACGCCATGGTGGCTGCTTGTGAAGATACAGAAGGCCAAAACCAGTCTCCAGATTTAACATGTTCCTACGTTATAAGTCTGCTCTTCAGCCTCTTGCCTTACTTCTCCACAGGGGTCAGGCCAGAAATTCAGTATTTTTTTCTTTTTCTTTAGAATATGCTCTGCATGATTTTGCACATCCGTGTTTCAAATTTCTCCTTTAACCCAGTAGGCTCTATGAGAACTGTGAAACGTGTGCTTTTCCCTCCCAGGATAAGGACAAGGGTAGGCAATCGGGAGCAAGGGACTGCTGTGTGTTGCCACCTGTGCCTGCGGCTTCCTTGGCCGGCCTGATGGGCAATTGATGTGCCCCATCTGCAGGTCCCTCGAGCTGAGCTCAAAGGCCCCAGGCAAAGGCTTCAGTGGAACTGTGACGACAGCCCTGGAAGACCTGGCCCCAGAGTTGTATAAGGATTTTAGCATCAAAGACACTAATTCTCATAGATTAAAAGAGCCCCAAGATATTCTTTGCTTTAAAAATGTGAATTTTGGTAATGTGGTTACTGACCTATTCAACATGTAGAACGTAGGTTTACGTACCGTGTTCCAGAAGGGACCGTGACACTTTGCTCTCAGCTCTGTTGGCTTCAGCTCTTCTCCTTCTAGCTCATGGGGCTCAGAACTCTGGTTTAGAGCCTATTCCTCTCCACCTATTCCTTCCAGGACCACATTCAGCTGTCTTTTGGTCAAATTCGGTTGCAGTGCTCCTTCTCTCTTAAAAATTGT
>JAQZBX010000805.1:29266-95988 GCA_029593785.1 Cabassous unicinctus
CCACACTAGTGAAGGATGTTGTTAATGTAGTATAATATGGGAGTGGTAGGGAGCACTATGGAAATATATGGAAATTCCCTATATTTTTAATTTAACATTAATATAATGTAAGTCATTAAAAATTAAATAAAAATTTTAAAAAGGGGATTGAAAAAAAAAGAATACAGGTCATTATACACTTTGTCAATTTAACATTTCTCAATTAAATGTAATGGATACATATAATTTTTTTTTTTAATCAAACAATATGTTACACAATATATTTGGTTCATAGTAACACATTCATACAGTATTTGCCCTTTTATGTCTGGTAAGCTCATTTTAAAAAATTATTTTTTTTAATTAGAAAAGTTGTGAGCTTACAAAACAATCATGCATAACATACAGGACTCCCATACATCACCCCACCACCAGCACCTTGCATTGTTGTGGACGGTGCTACACATGATGAAAGAACATCATCAAAATATTACTGCTATCTATAGTCTATACCTTACGTTTGGTGTTTTTTCCCATTAAACCACCCTATTATTAACACCATGTATTAGTATTGTGCATTTGTTATACTTCTGGTGAGAATGTTCTCATATTTGTTCTGTTAACCACAGTCCATCATCCACCATTGGGTTCTCTCTGTTATACAGTCCCATGCCTTGTCCAAAGTGTACACTCAGGGGCTCTCAGTTTCATCACAGAGTTGTGCTGTCATCACCTCAATCTGCTTTAGAACATTAACATTACTCCAAAAGGAAAACTCCCATCTCCCCCATACCCCCCATTGTTGACCCTTAGTATTGGTAAAGTACCTGCTTTGCCATTGATGCAAAAATATTGCAATATTACATAAATTCCATTAGTTGTATTCTTCCCATGTATCACTGTACTCTCTACACCTTGTAATTGTGGTGTACATTTGTTCTAGTTTACGGAAGAGCATCTTGCATTTGTACTGTTAACCACGGCCTTCACCCACCACCACGTTGCACTGTTTCAGATTTATCGTCTTTCATTTCAACCCTGTGTTGTTGCTGTCACTACCAATGACACGACGTTCTCAGGAGACCTAGACCGGGGTGCAGTGGGCCCCGCACCTGGTGGCGAGCCCGGCAGTGACCGAGTCTGCATCCCCGTGTGCCTTCGTGGTCCTCTGCTAATCTTCGTCAATCAGTAATGCCTTGACACTTATTTCTACATGAAAAATGGCCTTCAAGCGAAAGAGGTGATTTTGGTGAAGTATGATAATCGGTTTCATTTGTGGTGTGAAGATATACACAGGAAATATGTGGCTTTCTAAGGAAATATGATTCAGAAGAAAGCTAGGAGTCTGAATAAACATTTTGATAACCTTGAATTTCGGGATGCAAGGCTGCGTGCCTCTGGAACATATCCGTTGTTATGGAGGATGAGGGAAAGGACTGCTTCCTATAGTATATAGCTTACATTTGGGGTATTTGTTTCCATTAAGCCACCCTATTATTAATGGTGGATGAGGGAAAGGACCGTGTGGAGGATGACGGCCTGGAGAGCTGGGGGAGGCACGGGATGCTCAGCAAGATGCACGGTCATGGCGGTCACGCGTGGAACCACTGGAATGAAAATGGAAACACCGAGACTGGTAATGCTTCGTCTCCTGCCTTCCTCATGGACTCCGCCCAGCACGTCAGGCTCAGTATTTCCTCCTGAATAGCCCTCAATTCCAGCGCCTCCCGTTCTCTCATTTGGACTTTCCTCCTCTCTTGCCTGGGCGTGGAACCGCTCTTACCTGATACGTTTGCCCGAAGACTTCTTGCTCCAGACTGTTCTCCAACCTGCTACCAGGAATCAAAAAATGGGGGGGAGGGGAATCTGTTAATAACATGCAGCAAATCCACTTCTAGGAAATTCTCCTACAGAAATAGTCACCTTAAGAGCACAAAGATCTATGTGTCATGGTGTTCACTGCAACTTTATTTGTGACTGAAAAGAATGGGTGACCTAAATGACAACCAATATGGAAATCGAAACTTATTGAAGTGTATACATATTATGGCCCAGGGGTCAGCAATTTTTTTCCGTAAACAACAAGATAGTAATATTTTAGGTTTTGCAGGCCATGCAGTCTCTACCACAATTTCTCAAAACTACTGTTGTATCGAAAAAACAGCCATAGATAAATGAATGGACATGGCTGTGTTCCAATAAAGCTTTATTTACGAAAACAGGTGGTACGTCAGAATTGACCTGTGGCCCCGTAGTTGGCCAAGACCTGTTATAACATTTCAGATGTTAAAAGCAATTCTGTATGTGCGGCTGGGAAGGACGTCCATTACATTCTCCAGGGTAAAACAGTACACCACAAACACAGCCTGTCTTTGTTATTGTGTTAGTCTGCTAGGCTGCCAAAAGCAGTGTGCCAGAAATGGGTTGGCTTTTACGATGGGGATTTATTGGCTTGCAAGCTTGCCGTTCTGAGGCTGAGAAAAATACCCAAATCAGGGCATCATCAGGCAATGCTTTCTCCCTGAAGCGGCTGCTGGTGACTCTGGACTCCTTTGTCACATGGGAAGGCACAGGGCAGCCTCTGCTGGGCTCTCCCTTCTCCGGACTTCCTTGCCTTCAGCTTCCTGCTTCTGTGGCTTGTTCTCTGCTCCTTTGTCTTTCTCTCAGTATTCATCCCATTTATAAAGGATTGCAGTGAGAGGATTAAGACCCACCGTGGGCCACGCTTAACTGAAGTAGCCACCCACAACAGATTCATAGCCTCAGGAGAAGGGAAGCTTTAAGGATGTGATTTTCTGGGGTACACGCAGTCTCAAACTACCACAGTTATCCTATCATTCTTTGTGATCCTATCTTTGTTTAAAAGAGAGATACATAAAGAGGCAAAGAAAAAGACAGATATAAATAGACAAATAGATGGAAAAACTGGATGACACAGTGTGCATTAAAAAAAAACAAAAAATCAAGAAGTAGACACAACAAATGTTAATAGGAGTTATCCCTGAGATAGGATATATGTGAAGACAGAGGATCTTTCCATTTTTAAGTGTACACTTCTGCATTCTTTAAAGTTCTACATGTTTTTTTCTTTATATTTCTATTATAGAAAAGCATTTAGGTAATGAGTAGTCTCCCAAAATCTAATCCTGTTTGTCTTTCTGCTATTTAGAAACCTTCTATTTTTCAGCATTGTCTGCAGAATCAACCCTCAGCAGCTGATTAAGAACATCCCAGGCCTTCCACCCTACCTGCCCTGCAAATTCTCCCTGTTCCCACAGTACATTATTCCTTTCTATAACTCTCGCCCTTTTCAAATACGGCTTCATTTCTCTGCATGTTTCAGGGCCCCAGCCAGACGTTTCTTCCGCTCTCACATCGTTCCTTGTCTCCCACAGGCAGAGGTTGCTCTCAAACTTTATTTTCATGTATACTTATTTCCATTTTCCATATCCACTATTAGAATGTGTTTCTTTAAGTAAAGATGTTGTCTTGTCATTTCTGAATCCCTACAGTCAGCAAAGAACTGGCACATAGTAAACTCTTGTTAAACATATGCAGGTGAAAACTTGTAGTTAGGACATATTCCAAGATTCTTAGTGATATGATAGAGGGATCTTTGTTTGAAAAACTCTACAAGACAGGCTCATGAGGCAATTTTTTTAAATATCCCAGTCTAGAGAAGGGTTATCTGGTAATATCTGTAGTGGATAGTGCATATTTTGGTCTGTTTTGCTTCCTGATGTGTTTTTCAGGGTCATCCAAGTAACCAGCACAAACAAAGCTTTTTAAAATTGTTAGTCAGACAACACATTCTATTCTAAGATGTTGACTGTGTAGCTATGTTTGTAACAAATGCGTTCAACTGCAAGTAATAGAATACCCCATTGACAATGGCCTCAGCAATTAAGTGTTTACACGCCTCAAATGTGAAGAGTTCTGGAGGTGGGCAGTTGCTGATCTTGGCTTATCTGCTGCATTATGTTGGCAGAAGCAAATATCCTTTCCCTCTTTTGCTATTTCTTAGCATGTTGGCTTTCATCTTTGTCATCCTTGTTACCTCATGGTTGCAAGACGGCTACTGAACTTCCTGGGATCTTGCCCACATTCAGGCAAGAATTAAGGTATAGAAGCCAAAGACCTTCTCTTCTTTCCCTTTTAATTCTGAAGGGAAGTCCTCACTAACTTCCCCTTATCTTCCTTGGCCCCTTAGGTGTGTGTCTACTCTTATATCAGTTGCCAGTCAAGGGAAAGAAGATGTCTAGTTTCAGTCATCCTGATTCAGCCTCTAGACCTGGGGGAGAAGCACACTGTCCTTTAAGTAAAGGACTCCCTACCTGTTACCTCCACATACCCGGATTTTTGTTAGAATGGAGAGAAAATCAGTCTTTGGTGGCAGAGACTGTTTATTACAATATTGTTTGGCTTATAGTTGGATTAGTAGGTATTTGGACCTAGATAGACTAGAAAAAAAAAAATCCTGAGCTTTGAGGTGAGACGGGAAGAATTCCAGTTCTACTAAATGCCAGCTAGGTGAGACTGAGTGTATTAGTCAGGGTTCTCTAGGGAAACAGAATCAACAGGAGACATCTGTCAATAATATGAGACTTTATAAGAGTCTCTCATGCGACCGTGGGGATGCACAAGTCCATGTTCTGCAGGCAGGCTGCAAACCAGGGGCTCCAGTGAAAGTCTGATGAAAGTTCCTTGATGAGTTTCTGGGAGAAGTTGGCTGTCCAAAGAGGAGCTGGGAAATTCTCTCTGAATGTTGAAATCACTTCCCCTTTTAAGACATTCAACTGATTGGATAGAAGCGTCACCCATTGATGATGCAATCTCCCTGATTGATGCAGATGTAATCAGCCATCCACGCAGTAAACTCACTGGTGATTGAAGTCCATAAATGCTCTTGTATTACAATTAGCCCAGTGCTTGCTGGACCAAACACCTGGACACAATTACCTGGCCGAGTTGACACATTAGCCTAACCATCACACTGAGGAAATCTCTTAACTCCTTTTCCTATCTATAAAATAGGAGAAAACACCACGTGGCTCAGGAAATTATTGAGAAAACTAAATCAAGGGGACCTAACCTCAAGCCAGCACACAGCTTGCTACGTGGCAGGCTTTTTGGTAGGACGAGAGCCCTTCTTACTGCTCTAGGAGCGGGGACTGGACTCCATTGATCTTCTTTGTCCTTGAGCTTCAGTCTCCATTTGAGTCCACTGGTGTCCCCAGCCAAGGCTAGATCAGTTAGATATAAATGAGGAGGTTTTAAAGTGCTAAGTATGTATTTAAATTGTCAGAGTAGGAATACCTAGGCCAGGTGTTTATGGTCAGAGAGCGTTAGGCGCTCACAACACACAAGTTCCTGTGTCACTTAATCATGAAAGCTAATGACTCCTGCATTGTGAGGAAAAGAAAGAGCTGTACAGTCAGGATGTAGAAAAAGAACATTTAATTTAGGAACCAAATCAAAATGAAACTTCTTCTGAGGCTGAAGTCCTTGGATGGCATAGCTTTGATAAAATAATAGGTTTTGTTCCTCAATAATGACAGGCATTCCATTAAAGTAAAATAATGAGTCTAAGGGATTGCATCGTGTTTCGGAATACTGCTGACGGTGCTGGACTCCCCATCCATACTTTCCCCCTAGCAGCATTCTCCAAAGCCTGGGATTGTACTGGGTCATAGAAGGATGTGTGTGTGTGTGGGGGGGGGGGGTCCCTCAGTACAGAAACAAGAATTATCTGATACCACTTTGTCAGGAAGTTTTTCCCTTCACAGATGAAGGGAAAAATTTATCAGTATCAGGCATTTCCTGACAGCTACTCTAGGATGCAGAGTGAAAGATTTGGGGGAAAAAGAAATTGCTTCCTGAGGCCTCAGTGTGCAGAGGTTTGCAAACCTCCCTGTCAGAGGAGAGAGAATCGAGCCCATGGAGAAAAGGGGTCTGAAACATCATCCAGAAAACCTGCTCAGTGTTTTCTTTATCTGATGTCTGTCTTTTGGAGACCCTACTGAACTGAAACTTTGCAGCAAGCACCATTTTATTCCCCCTACCCCTAGCTGACAGCTGCTCCCTTATGGCTCTAACTTGAATCTATTGTATGACCATAAATCAAAGTTTGTTTTTTGTTCTCTTTTTGTTTTATAGGTAATTAAAAAAAAAATTCAGCTTAGTTTTGAGAATGTCAACAGGTAATTTTATCTTTGGCAATCACACCAATAATTTAGTAACACTTTTATATCTCCAGTTGTAGAAGTCGTTCAAAGGTTGAAAGTTTTCCCAATTACCTCTTCAATAATATTTGAATTGCAGCCTTAAACAATTGGGTCGTCTTCTCCGAAAAGCACTTACTTGGGAAACTCCTGGAACTCTTATATTTAATGCTCTCAGCTTTTTAAGAGGTGCAGGATTATCTGTGAAAATGTTCAGGATTCTACCCAAATGGGAATGATTTTTTCAGTTTTCCAAACCTTACCGAATATAATTCTCCTGCAAAAGGGCTTTAAAATACATATTCTCTCTTACGAATGGAGCCGTGTCCTGGAGTCTTCTTAATCGGAAAATACAATTCGGCCTTAATTTATACTTTAAGAACCCCCCAAATTTCAGTGCAAAGTGGCGGCTGCTGTTTTCCCCGGGGCTGGCGGACGGCAGTGCCCACGGCGAGGTTTATCCAGATTCCATTCTAGGCTGCCTGGTGGAAGAAAGCACGAGGCGTTCTGAAAAATGAGTTGTAGAATAGCATCACTTCTGGGGACAAACAAAATGTGGCATCCGCGTCAGTCCTGGTCTAATCAGGGGGACATAAACGGAGAGGCAGGCTACCGTATGGCAGGCCTGAGGCTTAGGCCTGCTGCCAGGGTGGCAGAAATGACAGAAGTGCAGGAGGTGGCGAGGAAGAACGGACTCGGCTCTAGACTCGGCTCTAGACTCAGCTCTAGAGCCCTGTTGCAGCATCTCGGCTCTAGGAGGACAATAACTCTTTTCCGTATTTCTAGACATGTTGTATACATGTTCACTTAAGGGAAATCTGATGTGTTTTGAACATTCCTGCCTTTTTTGTGCTTACTTATTTGTTTGTTTCTCCATTCTTTTCTTTATACTACCTTCTTCAGTGAAGGGGGCATCCAGTGATAATTGGGTCTCTGTGGACATTTTTTCCTGATATTTTCATAGCAACTTAGTACAGTTGCTAAAAGCACAAACTCTGAAGCCATGCTCCTGAGGTTTTCTCCAGGCTGCACCAGTTCAGTTGGCAAGCATGTGTGACTTGGGGAAGTTACTTAATCTCTTTGTGCCTCAGTTTTTTCATCTGTAAAATGGGGATAATAACAGTGTCTACCTTAATAAGATTGTTACACAGGTTACATGTTAATGATTGTAAAGTCCTTAGAACAATGTCTAGGACATAATAAGCAATATATAAATGCATCTTAAATAAAATTTTAAAACATGGTACCAATTATTAAGTAGGATAATAACATAAAGGGTTGTTTATTATATTCTCATCTGTCTCACTGTGGCTCCTCAGAACTAGACACGATTCTCCAGGATACAGTAAGCCTTTCTAAAAGGTTATGGGAGGAAAGTTGGAAAAAGAAAGGAAGGAAAGGCAGGAAAGAACCTTCCCCCGGGAAAGGATCCACTAAATGAGGACCATGCCCTGGGACCAACCATACTGCGGACTATAAAGTAGCCCATCTTTCATCCATGAGTTCGATCAATAATTCACCCAAGCAATGGTTTTTTTGACTGTCTACTCTATGAAATGCTCCATACTATTTGTAGTCTAGAAAGTGTTATTAAATAGATGGTTGTGAAAAATGAGAAATGAAGACTCTTTTTAGGGTTAAACAAGAGCCCACCTAAGAAGGTGAAGCCAAAGCAACGTCATTGTCTGTTTCATAGAACAGACTTCATAGTAGAACATGGTTGGAGATTAGTGGATCTTGATGTCAGAAAGATACTTGAAAAAAAATTAAAAATAATAAAAAAGAAAAACATTTGACAAAGTTTCTCAGGGTACCATGATTGGACAAATGTGGCCTGCTTAATAATGCAGTGAGACTGATGTTTAATTAGCTCCTTAACTATGACAAAGAAAACAAATATTATAGCATAGAACTGTGTTCTGGAATCTGTGTTAATCAGGATGGGATCATTATAATTAACTGAATTGCAATGCAGACTTCAGGTAGATAAAACTTTAAATCTGTCCCATTAAATCAGTGAACATTAAGCCCCAAACTTGCAGAAGGCACAAAGCTTTGGTTTAATGGAGTTAGAGGGACAGGTGGTACACAAAGGTGAATAAAGCACAGCTTTCTCTTAATTTGTCTGAGCAGACAGGCTGAAAGGCTGACTAATGATGACTGTTATCAGATACAAATGCAGTGCAGCAAGAACTAAGAAATGAGCGTTCAGAGGGAGCCGATTATAGTCTAGGTTCCAGGCAAGACATTAGCAAAAAATCTGAGTCCTTCAAATAGTTGAAGGTTGTATTTTTGATATCTATAGAATATCTTTTGTCCCGTTTCTTTTCTTCAGGGGACTATAAGAAATGCAGCTCTAGTCTTGACTTTGGGCCTAACAGCAGCACATCAAGCAAGGCCATATTCCTAAACTCAAAAGTACAGGGATGTATTCTCGAAACATTCTGCTTTAGCTTAACAATAAAACTTAACTCTTATAATTGAACTCATCCTATCTTTTTGGAGTTCCTGATATTTTTCAACTTGTACCAATTTTTGAGGTAATGAGTGACAAATGTTTACTATATACAGATTAAATAGTCCTCTTATTTTTCCTGGATTTACCTCAGATTTCTCCAAGGCATCACCTCCATCTCCACCTCCGCCGGCTCCTGGCTCTCCTGTGACAGCACCTGGTTAAAAGTTCCATGTTTACCCTACCCCTGCCCTTTGGGTTTCATAGACTTCCATCCTCTCCCTCCTCCACCTTTATCTTGGCAGATGAGGGTTTATACAAGTTTAACAGTCCCCTCCCAACCTCGACCATTCCCACTGCCTTTCTCCAGAACTTCTCCAGCAACCTAGTAGAACAAGAAATAGAGGCTTTGACTGTGAGGTGGGTGGTTGTGAGTCTGGTGGCTCGCCGCCAGCGTTTTCCTGTTAGCAGCCAGGGGATTTGGCTTGGATTCAGAAATGGCCTGGACATTACCCACACACAATCCCGCCACAGTTACAGGCAATGCCAACTCCTGTTCCTTTTGGCCTTTTTTGTCAAACTCTTCTTTCCCTGATTATAAACTATTACAATGACCACGTCAAGTCCTGTCCGTAAATGAGACTTACTTGCAGTTTCCGGAAGTGATGTCTCTGATTGTGGTTCCATTTCCATCCTTACTCCTTCAAAGAGGGCAGTCTAACAACATCTTCTTGTCCCTGCTTAGGTGGGAAGGAGGATAAGTAGACCGTTTCCCCTGTCTTGGTATTTACGGTGATGCCTTACGAAGGAATCTGGATTTGTGGGGGGTGGAGGGGTGGGGGGTGTTGTTTTTATTTGTTTATATTTTTAGTGACTGAATTAACTTTTTGGCACCTTGAACTTATCCAAGTCATTTGAGGTTCTCTAAATCTTTCTCCTCCCTTGAAAAATTGGTGGGACTAAATGATTTCTAATGTCCATTCCAGCCCTATTTTTCAATGATTTTAGTTTAGTTTTCTTTTATCGCTTGCTAGATTTGCATACCAAATTGTTAATTAAAGCCAAGCTGCATTGTGTCCTACAGTTGTCTGGCATTTCCACTGTCTCCTTAGTTCCCTTGCTTTCTTTCCAATTTACCATCTGTCAGTTTGCTGACTTGGCAATATCTCCACTAGCCCAGAGGCAGCTTTGCACCCTCCTGGCGAGGCTTGCTGCTCCTTCCGCACGATTCGGGGGTCTCCGTATAAATAGAACCAGGAATGCAGAGGGAAGACTTCCAGCTTCTGCAGTGTGATTGGTTCCCTATAAGGCTAAGCACTTGAAGGCCAGATTCCTCTTAGCCCATGATCAGAGATGATGAACTTGTAGCTTAATTTAGGAGTATTTCATTTATAAAGATCCAGAGAAATTAATGGAGATGGGAAACACACAACCAAGTTATGTGGCTTATTAAAGTTAAGTTCTGAATTAGGAAAGCTGTGTTCTTTTAAAAGACGTTGGAATTTAGTTGAGATAATAATTTGAGGAGTTAAAAAATGGAAAAATAAATCATTTAAGCCCCTGACGTTCTGTCCACCCATGGAGACCACGTGGATAGCTTTTTTCCTGACTGTCTTGACTTCTCTCCTGTCCTTAATCTTTCCCTTCAGAGTTGCCCTGCTCCCTCCTCTTCTTTCAGGGGAAGATTTCTTTCTCCTCCTCCTCTTTTCCTTCTTCGTCGTCGTCTTTGGATGTCTGTCTTGTTTCTTATTATTTCTATTGCTGTGTTGTGGATTTCTCAGCTCATTCTTCCCTTGGACAACTTCTCCTAAACCCACAAGTATCATCTGGAAGTGACAAGGGTTAGTTTCTTCATGAAAAAATAGGTTCTGAGCAGACTGGTGGAAGCAGCTGTGTCCAGTAGGCTCTGGTTTTTATTTTAATGTTCATGGAGGGGTTTAGTCTGCAGCTCCTTCCTGCTTTGAGACTGAGGAGCCCTTCCTATGCAGGCGAGTAGAGAGATTTTCTTTGGGTAAAATTACATACAAGTAAATCCTGTCATGTATATGTGTGTGCGTGCATCACTGCATGTGGATATAAACACGCAGGCTTAAGTGGCCTTAGGAAGTGGGTTTAAGTACTTTCGCTATACTAACCAATCTATTATTTTATTATTTCAGGTTATTTGTCTACACTGTACAGTGAGGGGTTCATCAGCTGCACTTTTAACCCATTTTCTTTTTATTTCCTCTACAATGGCATTAGCCAAGAGTTCTCCACATTTACACTGAATTTCAGGAGGACTGGGTATTACTTTAGTTAAGATGTAGTCTGATTTAATTTTATATTTAAAATAAGCCCTAAAATCTCTCCCCCAACTCTGTATAATTCATTGTATTAATATTTCCTCTCCATTTTGCTAGGCTATGGTGAGGCAAAGAAAAATCACAATTATTACCAGCACTTATAAAGTGCTAACTATGTGTCAAGCACCCTTCTTAGTGCTTTAATCTTCATAACATCCCTATGGGAAGGATACCCTTATTTTTCCCATCTCATACCTAAGGAAATTGAGGCACAGAGAAGATAAGTAATTTGCCCAGGGACACACAGCTAATGAGTCTCAGAAGAGGCCTCTAAGCTAAACTGCTACTAAACTAGTCTGAGGCGGGCCTTGCCGAAGGAGGAAGGAGTCAGTGCCAGGAGGACAATGCCCCATGGCAGCTGTTAGCACAGAGATGTGCTCAGGAGGCAGCGGCCCTGTGGAACCTTCCCTTAGCAGGTGACCCTGCTACGGCGAGTCGCGCAGAGAGCTAAAGGAGTAGGGCTTTTGAGACAGAAGAGACAACCCTGCAGTGTGGAACAGCTTTAGGGAACCATTTCACAGAATGGAAGGCGGGATAAGAACGAAGTGAACAGGGCAGGAGAGCAGTTTGGAAAGGAATGTGAGGTCGTGGGAAATCTTGTAACTAACCCGGGGAGTTAGAAGTCACCGGGAGCCTTTGAAGGGCTTTACACAAGCAAATCGGTGATCAGACTTATATTTTAGGAAGATGGCTCTGGCTCCAGTGTGGAGAGTGGTTGGCAGGAGGGCCAGGCAGGAGGCAGAAAGACGGATTAGTGGGTGATTGCAGCAAACGGGGGGCACCTGAGAAGATTCAATCCAGGCTATCGCCCATCGTTTTGGCTTTTGTAAATAGGCGAATCATGCTAACTCCTATAGAGAACACAGGACCACCGGGCTGGAAGGGAAAGATTGTGTTCAATTTTGGATTTCTTGAGTCTGAAGCACCATGGTCATCAAATGATGGCATCCACCAGGCAGCTAAAGAGCCTGGTGTAGAACTCAGAAGGCATCTGATTTGTAGAAACAGAGTTCCACCTAGGGTGGGTAAAGCTGTGGATGAGGGCAGTTTGGGGAAGACTACCCACAATTGGAATGGGAAGTCTAAGGGGTGGAGAATGGAGCTCTGAGCAGTAAGGATGCAGCAGAAGCTGGGTGGGAGCTTGAAAGAAGCCTGAGAGAAAAGAAGGATGTCAGTAGAGAATCATGTCTTAGATGCAGAGATAAGAAAGGGTCTCCAGTGGAGGGAATGATCAATAATTTAGACTAATGAGAGGTAAAATAAGGATAGGAAAAGGATTTGGCAATTCAGAGGTCATTATGAACTTAGAATAGTTCAGTGGAATGAAAGAGAAAGAACCCAGACTGGAGTGTGCTCATGCTGGCACGTGTTGAGAGGTTGGGGACAACTTCCTCAAACTACTCTTTTAATGAGAATAAATGTGATCATCACAAATGAATTCAAATTACAGCTGTCATTCACAAGTTGTCTGATTTAGGTAATTGACTTAGCACACCATATTCCAGCTTTCCAACCTGTGAAGTTAATAAGATGTACCTCAAAGAATCTTTTGGGTGTTAAATGTGACAATATATGTAAAAGGATTTTGCACATCTCTATATATTAAGTTCATCATTAATATGAACAATTGCTAATTTCATTGTAATTCTTAGATTAAATGGTCAAGTGGTTTTTCTTTCCTTGATCCCCAAGAAGGGGAAATATTTTAATATTGGGAAATAAGACAACCACTGAGCTCCAGCCACAGAATTCCGTTTTTCCACTTTTGTGTTTGCATCCCCATGCCACTTGGACTGGTCGACGGGTTTCCGTCAGATCTCCTCTAATGCCTGCTTCGAGGGGCCTTTTGAGGGAAGTCTTGTTCCAGATGATGATCCCGAATCACAGCCTCTGCAGCGCGGGTTGAATCGCCAGAGAAAGGCGGCATGCCGTTCCACTGCAGAGTGGGCATGTTTTATGTTGTTTTAATTCCTTGAAAATATTGAATATGCACTAATCATAGTCATCTGGCTGATGTAACGTAAATTCCAGAAAATTGGCGGGTTAAAATTACGGTTACTTCTAACTCAGGTGAGGGTCCCCTTTAGGTCGTTCCTGGTCAGGCATCTCTTCTCTGAGCCACGGTTTGAGGGCCCCTCCACCCCCCGGCTCGCCCATGTTCAAACACGGTTCCCAGGATCAGCCTCGGGAGGGTCTCCCTTGCAGCCATTTGGAAGAGGCTGGCCGTGGGGGGGCCGGGGCCGCGCCTGTTACTGTGCCCGTGTCCCACAGGGCAGCACCCACACCACCCCTGACTGCAGAGGAGGCTGGAAAATGTCATCCAGCCGTATTCTCAGGAGTAGGAGAAAATTGCTTTGGTAAAGACTAGCCAGTCTAAACCATAGTATATAATCGATAAAAAATATGGTGCTTTTTTTTTTTTTTCCACTTTTATTAACCAAAATACCACATTCCCAGCCACACTGGATAATTGTGGAGTTAATTCCATTTTTCAGATACCTCATTAGTCTTTTTTGGATTACTTAAGATAAATATCCTTTCACTCACTAGCAGGCATTTGTGGAATCTTAAGCAAAGATAACCACAAAATTGTCAGCAGCAGAACTGAAAGTGGAAGCTAAGTTCCCGACTTCTTGCACAGAATATTAGTTCCTAAGTCACATTCAACTCCTAGAGCACAAACATGATAGAGTGAAGACTGGGCTTGTGGCTCAAAGTAGAGCTTTATTGACATCATAATCAGTGAAAAGGTAGACCTTCATCTACTCTGTAACTGTGCTAAGCATGTACATTTGTGAAGAGAAATGTTAAAAAGAAAATATACTATGCTATTATTCACAGATTAACAAGAGAAGTTTTGTTTCATTTTTTACTTGTAAAATGCCACCAAAAATATAGGAAAATTATCTGCAGGAGTCTCTCTTAAAAAAAAAATAGCTCTGTCCTATAGCTTCTCAAGATCAATAGCAATTTCCTTAAAAGGAGCAAGTTGAGCAATGTCAGCGATATCATTAAAGGATCTGCTGAGCAAAGAGAATTGAGAAGAGTGAGCAGGTCTGGGTATCTGTATCTTCAGCGTCCGTAGAAACACTAGTGTTAGCGTTTCAGCTTTTCTAATCAATTTTATTTTCTCAAGTCCGAGGCAATGGTACATTTTCTCTCCCCTCCTGAGACTTACGGAGCCCGGGAGATCACAAAGCAGCAGAAGTCCCAGAACAATCCCTGCCAGTTCTGAGAGCATCAGGCAAGGGGGGAAAGGGGCTGAATTAGGTACAAACGCTGAGGTGGAAAGGAGGAAGGAGGTCCTCCCGGAGGTGGGGAAAGAGGCAGAATGCAGAAGACCAGGGGCTTAGCTGGGAAGAGGAAAAAGTGATGAACAACAGTTGTAGGTACAAGGAGGCTCCAATATTGTGTGTATGTGTGTGTAAATATGTAAATATAAATTTAGTCTTAGAAATCTTAGCCAGAAGATTGTTTTTTAAAAAAAGACTGCCCGGTGAGCAGGAGCGTGCTTGGGTGGGTCAGAATCAGGCCCTTCGCTCCCCACCCCACCCCACCCCAGGTACCTCCAGGCTGCTCCTGCAGCTCCCAGACCAGTGTCTTCCAGCTTCTCTCCCTGAGCTCTTCAGCCCCTGGGCTACCCAGATTAAAGAAGAAATCATCCTACTTCCTTATGGCCCTTTTCCCCTCCCTGACTGGCACTGTCAGGATGAATGTAGGGCAAAAAGCTCTGTTACATACTCGTTTGTCTGTTTTTGTTTATTAGTGAGCATCTACTATGTGCCAGGCATTGTACTGCACCCCAGGGAAACAAAGATGAGCAAAACAGAAGTCCCTGTGACCCGAGAGCTTGCAGTATATTCATCCAAAGCTCCTGAGATGTGCATGTAATTTTCATATATCCGCTAAAGAAAGCCTGTACTCTAGGCCATGGGTGGGCTTTGGAATAGATAAAGGTAAAAGTCACTTTCTTACTCTCAAGGAGGTCCCAAGCAAGACAAACGCTGAGCAACTTCAATATTAACTTACATTTTAATGTCAAAAAATTGATGAGATCGTTTTATCAAATTTCCCTGGCATTCAACTTACTATAAATAAGATGATTTCCAAATCCATTCTTCTCTCATTTTTTAGCAATTTGTTAGAACCAAAATATATTCCTATAAAGCCTTAGAATGTTAGAATTTGAATGGATTTTAAGGACGATAAGGTTCAAGGCTCAGAGAGGTTAGCTGGTTTTTTCCAAGGTCATTCAAGTGGTAGATGACAGAATCAAGTTTAAAACCCAAGCCTTGTGCTCTGGGCTTGATTGGGGCTTGTTCATCCAGGTATGATGTTGCTAGTGCCTTTCATAAATTAGAACATGCTCAAATGAGACATCTGTGATTTGCATTTTACAGCAAGAACCTGACCTTTGTGTGGGAGTTGCCTAATGAGAGATGCAACTAAATAGAAAATGATTACCTTTTATAATACACGTGCCAATGGGAACCCAAATCCTGAACTTGCCGTCTGTTCTTGCCTGCTGGAGACAGAGCTTGACTTGCCTCACAGTTTTTTTCTAAGAAATACTTCAAGTGTACTTTGATAATTCCTCATTATGCATCACACACTTGGATCTTTTCCCAATATTAGAATGATAAGAGCTACTTAGCTTCAGTAAGACACAGCCATCTTTTTGTTTGGCCTTTTTAAAATGAGGAACCACTCTAAAAGGTATTGTACTCTACCCGTGGTTTCTTAATTCTCTAGGGATTACTTCAGGAGTGTTTATTTAAAATAGCTTTGTCTTTTGTTTCAAGAAGTAAAGATTTTGTCTATCCTGGGAAGGGCGATGAAGTGAAATGACAGCGACCTGGGATAAGGTCTTTAATTCTTCTGCCAGGGAGGGTGGCTTCAAGGCCAGCCGACTGCCTTTTGACGGGAATTACGGCTCTGCTTCTCCACCAAGTTCTCAGAATTCCAGATAAGAATGGCCCTCCCTCTATATGAGGGCTGCTGCAAAAACTGATGGCACGCAGTAATTCCATAAGTTTGGAGAAAACTGACCTCCTAAGAGCACCCAAAATTTCACCTGATGGCTCTGGCAGAAGACTGAAAGCTGCCGTATATGCCCTTATTGTATCTTGAGCTTTGAAGCGTATTAGCTTTCGTCGACTAGAATTAAGCAGAGGACTCTGAATGGTGGGGATTGGCACATAGGGGATCCTCATTTCATCACAACCTTCTGGGTTAGAAGCGAGCAAATTAACTCACAGAAAATAAAACATTTTCTTCCTTCTCAGATGACCCGTGGTCACCGTAAACTGTTTCTGTCAGAAAATTTTTATTTTCTGTGCAGCAAGTATTTCTGAATGGCAAGTACAGAGATTTTAGTTAAACAAATGCTACACCAACTATTAGTGCTAGTATTTCTGACTGGAGACAAAACAACGCAGATGGTGAAATAGATGATATACTAACCAGTGCTCCCACAATGTCATAGGGCTTGGTTGGCGAAAACCTCCCAAGTCCAGCAAGCATCTTAGAATCGCCCATTGTTTTGTCTTGCCCACTGTTCCTTCTGTGTCTTTTTTCCCTTGACTAGAGCTGTGATTTGTATTAGGTTTATTGCATTAGCGTTCTACAACTGAATAGATGTATCAATAACATGCAAGAATTCAGACATTAGAGCCAGAGGTGTGATCACCAAGAATCGAGCTTTATGTACATTCTGCATTTCGTTTTAATTAGTGTCAACTGGAGACTTGATACTTCATCTCTTTCCCCACCAATAAAATTTGGGAGTTGGGCTACACGGATTCAGAGGTTTCTTTTGGCTCTCACTCTGTCCTTTGTATTACCACCTTCTGAACAAGCAGTAGTGTTTAGCAGTTTGCCAATTTTATAAGATATTAAACCACTCTGGTTTAAGCAAGTAAATGATTTTTGCATTGATGTATCTCAGTTTCCTCGTTTTTCTCTTCCATTATATATCCTTGAGATGTTTCTGATTATATCCATATCATTCATAAACTTGGTAGGTCTTTAGATATTATGTTAGCCAGGTTACAACATTTATTTTGTTATCACATCTCTGTAAATATCTGATATTGAATAATTTCAAAAGATGCCTACATTATCCACACATGATAAATTATTAAGCCATTAATTAACTCACACTTGGGAACCAACTATTGGTGTTCAAAATCTCTAAACTGTTTTTATATTGGTTATTCTTAGCATAGCATTGTCTTTAGTTATTATTTTGCTTATTTTGCTATGATCAACAAACTCATTGATCAATTGACTGCTGCAGCCACATTTTGTTTTACCAAAAGTGAAGAAAATATTAGCTTTCCTGGTGTTAATTTATCTAAAGTCCTTTGACTGATTTGTTGAGTAGCAATAAAAAATGAGGTAGCATAAAAAATTAGGTGGCAGATAATGGATATTTCTATTGATGATCTTTAAAGCAATTTTGCCCAAAGTACGTAGACTTAATGGATATTTTATTGATAATCCTTAAAAGTAATTTTTTTCTCAGAATGCTCCAAGAGAATATATACATTTGACTAAGGTGACTCTAAATTGTGTTCACCAATGAAGTTTAGTTGTTTCGAGAGGGACTTGCAAAATTCCTTGTCATTTCAGCCCCATATGCTGCGAGTTCACTCATCAAGGTCTCAGAGGATGACCTCTGATTAATCTTTCGTGAAGCAGATTTCCTCCCTGGCTTCTAAATTTACTGGCTTTCAGTCCTTGTTAACCGTCCAAATAGAACAACACCCATTTCACAGTGAAAGGCTTTCTCTTAATTTCTTAAATTGTTTCCATCTTTCTTAAAAGCACTTTATTATTCTAGGATAATGTATTTCTTGAATTATTTTAGCCTCAAAAGTTGAAAAAAGGGTGAAACGATTCACAATTTTATCGAACGTTGATTATTTCTATATTTATGTGGAACCAGAGGGTTCAAGTTTTGAAATAACGGATTTTTTTTCCATTTGCCTATCTGGCAGCAGATTAGACCAATTCATCTCAGTCTGAGCTGAGTATAAATAAAGTATCGTCTCCCACATGATGAAGTGTAAAGAGAGGTGATGCTGATATTCTTACATTGACTGTGTTTAGTGACATTTATACTCTGGCATGGAGAACACAAAGAACATATTTCTTGGAGTCTTTTGCCTAAGCATATTTTTAAGTTCATCAAAAAAATGCAAAATATTGAAAATCCTTTTGCTATTTTATTTCATTCTAGGACATTTGTTAATCTTGCTGCTTTGAAGAATTATGCACTAAATATGCACATGACTGGAACCTCATTTTGCTCGAAGAGCACTATAAATTGCATTTAGGTAGAGGATGCTGGACTTTTGGTGTTTTCTTCCTTCTTCTTTATTCCATCTTTTGTGTAAGAGTTGAAGAGAGGAAATAGAATAATTCCGAAGTGAGATAGAGGGAAGTCACAGAGAAAAAAGGGAAGTGGAAAACAGTGGTTCTACCTGTAGGTCACATAGGAAAGAAGTATCATAAAATAGTTTATATGACACAAAAGACCCTATCAGATATGCAGAGTTTCAGTATAACTCCCTAATTATTTCATAAATAGTAAATGAAATCTGGAAGTCATTTTCTAGGCTCCATGTATATAAATGATGCATTTAGCTATATGGTTTAGATTTTTTTTTTTTTTTTTTTAGCAAAGTATAACACTGATGATGGTTTAGATTCTTGTGTGTACTTACAGATGTCCATGATCAAAGCATTTGACTGGACTCCTTCTGAGGGGCCGTCTTTCTTTTGTTGTAGAGAAGGCAGGCTCCCAGTATGTCTTCTTGGCATCTTCCAAGCCATAATCTAGCACCTACTTTTGTTTGTAAGCACAATAAATGAATTCATCAGCAATATGAATAGTTGACTTTCCACTATACTGTTATTTTTTGGGGGGCACCAATAGTAGAATAAAAGGTCTGAATTGCTCTCGAATAGTGATTTAAAACTATGAAGATGATTAAACCTGGTTGAAGGAATAATGCAATTATATAATAGAAACCACCTGTCTGGTGGGTGGCTGTTTGCAGTGGGTAGCCTACAAAAGAGTGGTAGCAGTTTGTTTGCTCTGCTTCCTTCCTGCCTTGTAGGATCTATTTCCTTTTGCTATAGAGCTTTTTAAAAGCTGTATTTTCAGGGCACTGGTCTGCGTGAAGCAACTAGGTCATATATAACAAAGTGCCTCCTTGATTTCCTCCCCTCTGTGTTTGAAACTCGCCTCAAACTTTAAAAGTCCAGACTCTGCATTACCAGACCTACTCCTCCTCCCATCTTTTGACACCTTCCTTTCTCCAAAAGCTCAGGCCCAAAAGTTTGGGGTCATCCTTGCTTCTTTCTTACCCTCCTGCTGCTGGTGGCTCTGTCGTTTAAAAACCATAATACCTGACCAGTTCTCACCAACTCCGTGCCTCTCTCCCTCAGCCGTCAGCTCAACTATTTTAATAATCTCCTAAATGCTCTCCCTGCTTCCACCTTCGAATCCAAACTTTTCTCAAGTTGGCAGCCAAAGTGATTCTTTTAAAACATAAGCCGGGGAGCGCATGTGGCTCAAGCAATGGAGCTCCCACCTCCCACATGGGAGGTCCCGGGTTCAGTTCCTGGTGCCTCATAAAGAAGACAAACACACAATGAGCAGACAACAAGCAGACAATGAGAAAAAACAACAAGCTGAAAATTGAGCAGACAACTAGCAAACAACAAGCAGACAGTGGGCAAAAACAAAATGAGCAGGGAAGCAGCTATGGCTCAGGCAGCTGAGCACCCACCTCCCACATCAGAGGTCCCAGGTTTGGTTCCCGGTGTGTCCTAAAGAAGAACCAAATAGACAACAAGCAGACAATGAGCAAAAACAACAAGCAAAAACAACAAACAAACAGATGAGGGAACCATCTCAGGGGGAAAAAAAACAAACATAAGCCAGATCACAAGACTCAAAGCTCTCTTGTTCAAAAGTCTATAGTGGCTTCTTCCCTCATCCAGAGTAAGATCCAAAGCCTTTGCTCATCCAGAGTAAGATCCAAAGCCTTTGCTCAGACCGGAGGCCCTCCGTGATCTGGTTCCTGCTGACCCCAGGTTCACCTCCTACCTCTGTCCCTGCACGTACCCCCTCGCCCACACTGGCTTCATCACCATGCCCACAGGCAAGGACACTCCTTTCACAGCACCGGGGCTGGTCTCCTGCAGTTGTCTTGCTCAATCTTCCTTTAGGTTGTTGCTCAATCTTCCCCGGTGACCCTAAATAAATAGCACCCCCACCACAAACACGCTGTTTCCTTCCCACTTGATTTTCTGCATGTTTCGTCATTGAACTTATTACCATCGGATATATTATTTATGGCTGGGTCCAGCTCCCATTCCAGAACATAAGCTGCCTGATGGCAGACACTTTCTGTTGACTACTCTGTCCTCAGCACATAGAGCAGTGCCTGGCACAGAGTGAGCACCCAGTAAATACCTGTAGAATGAGTGAGCAGTGCAAGGCAGAAATGTCACTCTGCATAACATCAAACTTTAACTGCTCAATGCCACTCGGTCCTAGGGAAAAAACAGTAACAATACTGAAGAACGTTTATTCCTTTGCACATCTCAGCTGGCCTACTTCAGTAGGGACAGAGAGGTTGTTCTCGGCTTAGAGGTCATTGAAAGCTTCCTGATGAACATAAAACTTGAGCTCAGCCCAGGATTACGGGGGGTGTTCACAGATGCAGGTGAGTGGTCAGTCGTCATTCGCATGCAAATGTCCAGCAGGCAGTGGGAGGTGTATTATTTGATACTGGGAAAACTCAGATATGGGTATTTGGGAGGCACTTGCAAGAAACTACTATCTGAATGGATGAATATCAAAAAATTAGGGTGTAGCTAGAATGAGGCAGAGACTGGAAGCAGGAAATAGCTGTGCTTAACAGACAGGCTGAGGGGCGGTCAAGCCATTCAAGAAATAGAGAAGACCAGAAATGATGGAAAGAAGCAGACATAAGGTGCCAAAGGAAGAGAGCGCCTTAAAAAAAACAACAGCAAAACCTGCTTCAAATGTTGAAGTACAGTCTAGTAGAAGACCTGCAGGGAGGCCTTTGGACTTGGAAGTAAGAGGTCGCTGGTGGAGTCGGATAGTTAAGATGAAGTGACGGAGGAGGGAGGGTGAGCCAGATAGAGGGGGCTTGAAAGTGGGCGTGTGGGAAGGAGGGGTGGCTGGTTCTGATAATATGTTCATGAAGTGAGGCAGGAGAAGGACCGAGGCATCGTTCATGCCACCCACGAGAGGTGCCAGAGAAGGACCCTCACTTCTAATGGGCAGGAGAGAGCACCCTTTTCACCCTCCCTGTGCCGAGGCTGGGAGACACCAAGCTGCCTCTTCAGAGAATAGCTCAGGCCTATGCTCTCAGGTAATCCACTGGGTCTGTTACAGCCTTCCCCAGGGTGCCTGCATCCACAGGTGACTCATCATCATCGTCACTTTTAGGGACAGAGTTCCACATCTAGACTTCAGAAGAAGCAATCAGATTGGGTTTCCCTTGACTTTAGTATTTTTCCACCATGGCCATCTTTCCTAACAATGAAAGATTTCCCCCTTGTCTTTGGGCAATAATGTCGCTCTGCACAACATCAAACTTTACCTGCTCGACACTGCAGTTTGGGAAGAAAACAGTGGCCCTGCGAAGTATGAAAAAGTATTCTTTCCCATGCAGCTCTCAGTGACCCATGAATTAGGAGCCACAGAGCCAAGTGAGAGCATGTTGGAAACTTAGACGGCATGCAAGTGTCAGCAAAACACGGACTTAGCTCATTGTGCACCCTAAGGGCTGCCTTAGGAAAACTGCTTATTATCTGTCCTTTTAAAATGGATTTTTATTTCTTCTTCATACCAGGTAGGTTTCTTTTTTCCTGCATTCACATAATGATATGTGTAAGAATGTAAGAATAATAGATGAGAACACTGAAGAATTTTTTAATAGGGCTGCAGAGAAGTAGGAGAGTGAAGAAAGGGATGTAACGAAAGAGGACTTTAAGATCTCCAGGTTAAGGTCACTGATCTCCTCTATGTTCACTTCTTTTTAAAGGTAGATAATCGCCATAAAAATAGCTGAGTAAGTTTCTAATGTAACAGATGCCAGGTTTCCATGGTACCAGGTCACTGCTGCTTCCTTGGTCCCAGCTAGAAAACCACAGACATCAGGTTCTTAGTAGAGATGGGAACATCTTATCTTCCTCTGTGTGACCCCATATAACCAGCACACTGCCAGTCCCCTACTATGTGCTCAAGGAGTGGTTAACGTCCCACCGTACTTCATCATAGCCTGAGCAATGCGTCTCAACTTTAAAGTGCGTGCACATCAGCAGGGGATCTTTTTGAAAGGCGGTTCTGAAAGTATGGGTCTGCTCTGAAGCCTGCGATTCTGCATTTCTAACACGCTCAGGCTTCACAGCAGACCCATAGGCTCAGAACTGCCTTTTAAAAGGGCGGCTGCTCTGCGGCCCCCACAGCAAGTAGCAGGGAACTAGTGGAGGGCACCTCCAAAGCTATGCCTGCCTCTGGGTGGGCTGGGGGCGTGGGCACTCAAGCCCCGGCATGCTCAGAGCTCATCTCCCTGCTGTGTCCAATATGGGTAAAGATAATTCAAACTATGATATTTTTTAAAATCTTTAAACCAAGAGATTTATTATGAAGTATATGCAAAATTTGATTAAGAAATGGAAGAAAACATACTTTCAAAGGGATTTTTTTTGCAGGTTACTCTCCCAGTTGGCTTCCAGGGAATGCCATCAGTGTCATCTGCTGTTAGGATACAGTGGAGGAAAAGTTTCAGAAGAAATAGAGACCCAGGGGTGTTCAGATAGCTAGTTAGCCTAATAGCAATACTGATGCCAACAACTGGCGTCTCTCAGGCTCTTCTCTTGAGCCAAGCATGGCGCAAAATCTTTCACATGCACGATCACATCTAATATTCACGGCAGTCCCCTGAAGTGCGTATTATGGTTGTTCCCATTTTGGATACGAGGAAATGCACAGCGGATAATTTGCCCTAGAACACGCCTCTACTTGATGGCCAAGGACATGCTGTCGACCACGGAGTTTTAGGGCCTCCAGAAGTGGGTAGAGCCAGTGCTGGGACCCAGACTCTCTCACGCCTGTCCAGAGCTCGTGTTTCAAGGTGGCACTGTTTTTCACAGAGAAGCTGAGCTAAAGCAGGTTGATGCAATTTGGTGACACCAGGTGTTCCCAAGGGGTGCCTTTGAAAATTACAGAAATTTTCCTTTATATGAATCCAAATATTTACTCCTCCCTGGTTTCTTTCATGATAACAATAAGCAGATTAACTATGTTTTCAGTTCAGTACCTGAGCTGTGGTTCGAGACTCCTAGAAAATCAGTACTTTCTCACTAATGTGTACTTTTCCTGCCAAGCAGCCACCAGAGTCAAATGAAAAGGGTGTCTATAATGAGCTTTTATAAATTGCATTGCTAGGTGACAGTTAATGGTTTTCATTCCTTGCACAAATGGAATTAAAAAGCGTAGCACCTGCAGTGTGACAAAGAATGAATGCTCTGCCTCTGCACATTTCAATTCAGCATTGTGGGAGCTCCGCAGACAAGTCCTTTGGAATACATTTCCATGTTTGTGATACCACTACGCCCATGTTGGTGATACCAAGTATGCATTGAGCTCACCCTGGGGCAAGTAGACACATGCCTCCCCGGCAACAAAGAGTGTCTGCAGCAGGAGCTTCCTCAGCCCGTGGCAGGCAGCTTCTCTTATGTGTATGGCTCTCCAATATATAAAAACAGCCTTAATTCTACCCTCTTCCCTGTCATGAATTCCTGGCGTTTCCAAAAAAGAGACACTCTGGATCACATCTATGAAATGATACTCTGTAGAGGTTTGGGAATGGATGAAGCCATGTGGCTTTCAAATTACAAAAGCTGACATTTCAGATACCCTTGGTAGATGCCAGGGTCAGCAGAAACCCTGAAGGTTTGCATCTCTCTCCTTCAAGCTAAGAGCCATTAAGCCACGTGCTAAAGAAAAGACATATCATTCTTAACTACACATTATCATCATGTTGTATGCTACAGAATATGTAAAGATTTAACACAGCTCATTAAGCAGGAGAGACAAGGGGAGCTGGCAGAGCCTTCATGGGAAGATGTGATGAGCTCAAAGCACTGCCGCCCCTGTGAGTGATCCACTCAAAGGGCCATGGCGCAGCCAGCAGTGCCCTCTGTTGTCAAACAGCAGCAGGAGAGCCACACGTTACCGTTCGTGAGGAAAAGAAGCTGAGGGTCCCAGGACCTGCTTACCATGGAAGTACCACGTGGGGTCTCTCTCTGGGGCTTTGATTTGAGAGGCGCAGGGAAGCTGTCCCACTGGAAAATACCTCCTGTACTGAAGCCAAAAATCCACCGCTCATGCTGAACCTTGTCATGTTCTTTCCACTGTGTCTAAAATACAGACAGCCCTGAGAAGAATGACCTGTTAAGTTCCTCGCATTGCAGTATTCAGCAAGCATTGTTTGACAACAAGACACCACAACCCAAGTCAAGTTACATAAAAATTAATCATCACCCCTTCTTTCCAATTCTGGGTGGAGCAGGTCTCCATCATGCCAGTCCGTTTTGATAGTCTGTCATTACAACACAAACGCCTAACACATGGCAACTAATTAAGAGAACAATTTCCTTAGAGCACATCCTCGAGGAGATTTTGTGCAAATATTTGCATATCATCTGCTTGGCTAGGGTGGAAACTATTGAAAGAACAAATCTTGTAAAATGCAGAGCAAGCATCTCCAACATCACACTCCCTGCAAACCCAGGAACTGATTTACCAAATCCTTTTCTGTGAAGCCTTACGTCTTCCAGGAGAGAGGAGGTTGCATGGCTACATTAGGCAAGAGTTGTGAGGAATGCTTCCTTTTTCTTCAGGGAGCCAAGCCGGAGAGGTTGGAATTTCATGCATTGCCTGGTCTTTCTACTGATCCTCAAAGAGCTGATGATGTCTGTCAAATTTAATCATAGAATAAATCATGGAAAATGGACTTTTTTTTTCTTAGTATGAACTTTATCATTTTATCATTCTTGCCATTAAAATCAAGTCTGGTCGAGATAAGTAGCTGATCCAGGTCAACAAATCAGTGATGACGACAAGCTAAGCATATGCTTTGACATATGGTAAAAAAAAAAAAAAAAAAAAAAATTCAATGGACTATGAGTATAACTATCTTCTCTTGAAATTAGTGTAAAATGATGATTCATTATAGAGAAGTGCAAACTAAGCTATGAAGTGAAATAAACCTAGATGACAATAATGCTCAAAGTAACAAAAAGAAAGCATAAAAAGGAGAAAAGCAGGCCTCCCACCAATTAAAGAAAGGCAGGGCACCAGGCAGCCCTTTCAGAACTGCGTGCTGTCGACGCCCTTCACCGCGTTCAGTGGAAGCAGCACTCGTCTGAATTCAACTCTGCAGAGCTGGTCCTGGGTCCATCAGCAGACAGGCTGGTATCTTGCCATCCTGAGACGTGCGAGAATTAGCAACCAAACCAATTTACCTCTTAAACTATAGCGCTAAGAGAATTCACAGCCTCCGGGAGCAAGAGGCATTGTGGTAACGGGAGAGAGGCAGCCTCTATCCATCTCCCAGGGAACTTTCCTCTCCTCAGTGATGACAGCTTTATGGTTTTACTGTGAAAATCCATGCAAGGTGCTTTTACAAAATCAACAGTCTTTTGAGATCTTTCCAGGGGCAACACTTATTATGAAGTAGAAGCTGAACAAAATTCAAGAGTGAAAAATGAAATGTCACTACCATGAGGGGAAATCACCACCTTTCCCTAGATTCGTCCAATTGTGTCATCCAGTGTCATTTATTGTATATTTTTATTCATAATGGATCACAGTGTGGAAGCTGCCCTTCCTGTGAGGAAGACCAGCTTTTTTGTTTGACATTCTCTCCTGGGAAATTCTCAAAGTTAGGGACTTGGCAGCTACATTGTTCCCCCTCTCTGTAGGTGAAGGCACACCGACCACTTATTACGACTGCAAGTCTTTTCACTTGAATCAGAGCCACCTTTGTATTTAAGGAGGTTTGTTTCTCAGTGAGGTTTCAAAGGGAAACAAGCTGATGAAGCCAAGAACTTCACAGGGTCAGTCATATCGGTCCACAGGGCATGTGCAAGTTCACCTCCAAATCCTGTGCTCAGCTTGAGCTAAATGCATTCCCTTCCTGCTAACTGGTGCGGCCGTGGCAACAGAAGATGGAGCTATCATTCCTCGCAGTCTCCCTGCGCCGCGCACATTGATCCCTTTCTCTGTCGTTTTGCCCTCCCAGATTTTCCCCTTAATTTCTCTGCCTGGATGTGGCTAGTGCAAGCTCTTTTCTTCTAAAACTTTCTCCTTTAGCGAGTCCTTGTACTACTATTTCTAATATTTAGTCTCCACTAATTTTTCTCTAAAATCATTTCCCACCCTTCACCTCCTGCTCCTCCGCAGTCTGAGCTCATCCTCCACCTGTTTCCTTGGCCCTTACGTGTTTCCTCAGTGGACCTAAATCAGAGTGTGCTGACTGCAGTAGCGGTTACCGCGTGCTGAAATCGACTCGTCTCGGGACACACTGGGCTGCACATCTCACGGTTCTCTTTCAGTTCTTAAAGAGAGGGTGGAATCACTGCCTCTCTGCGGATGAGATTCCGTGAGGGTCTCACAGCCTTCAACTGGCAGGGCTGCCGGCCGGGGTTATCTGGCTCGCCGTGTGCGAAACAGGACATGGCTTGCGTAGCTGGGACCTATAACTCAGAGTCCTGGGGTGAAGCTTGACAGATATTGACACTGCTTCACGGAGGGCCAGTCATTGACCCAGACCCACTGACACGGTTAAGTGCCTTCAACTGAAAGCTTATCAATAAGTACTTACTGTATCTTTATCTTGAGAAACTCAAAGGCTTAGATATTATAGATGGACACAGTGGGGTTTGAGGCGGGGGAAGTGAAGAGAAGGGGGCAACGGAAGCAGCTGGGAGAGAGAGAGGAGAGAGGAACGGGCGCCTGCATGATTTTGAAGCCCCTGCTCCAACTGAGCCCTCCTGAAGTTGGGGGCAGTGATGGGAGGTGGGCTGGGGTGTCAGGGCTAGAGCGTGGTTAGGCAAGGAACGGGCTAGTTCATCTTCTCCCCATGAAACTGGAGAATATTGCTTCCTGCTGAAGAGGAGGCTGCAAATATCTGATTAACCTGCTGAACTTGCTTTACCTAATTTTAAAAATTCATAGAGTTGGCTTTTGTCCAAACTGTACAACAGGCATATGTAGTGCCAGTTCGCACTGCACTGATCCCAGCTGTGTCGTGGGGCGCCTGCCTTGTGTCTCCCTTCCTCTCAGTTAAACTCCAGACCCATCGTGAAAAAAATTAAACAGATCAAAAAGAAAGAGAAGCTCTTATTGGGAAAAGGGTTGGGAAGCAGGGTGAGCATAAATGGAAAGAACACCTGGGTTTCAGGCCCAGCTCTTTTCTAGAGATAGATATAGAGATAGAGATATCCCTTAGTAACAGTTCTTAAAATAATGGGAATATTAGTGCAATATACCTCACCATGTTATTTTAAGAAATAAATGAACTAAGGTACTTTAAAAGGCTTGTTAAAGCATAAAACACTCCAAGGAAGATTATAATTAGCAGCATGATTTTTATTAGTATTAACTAGGTTAATTTCAAAGCACTTAATTTCCCTTATCAATTGATTCTGAAGCAGGTTGCTTCCACTCCGTTTCTTCCCAGAGTCTTCATTTAAAAATAATAGTGATAACAATAAAGGCTCTCTCCTCTCGCCTGGAGCTTGACTCTGTTTCTAAAGCTTTTTATTCCCCAGCCTGCCCAGACACGGTTGGCACAGCGCCACAGAAGGCCCCGCCCTGCTCCTGTTACACCTGGGAGAGGCCCTGAGGCGTACCGCCCTCAGGTGCAGCCTCCAGTTAGGCGCTACCGCTTACTTGGCTCCCACCGCCGTCTGATGACCAGGAGAACTGAAACCCCCCACATTCCTGCCATTCCAGCGCCCTGCCTGCCTGGAGTGGCTTTGGCCTCCCTCACCTGCACGGCCTCTTGTGAGCCCAGGTGCTAAGCACAGCGCTCCGCGGACGGCCCAGAGACTGTAAGGGCTGAGTCGGTCCAGAGCAGCTGCGCCTGCTTGGAATGGAAGTGCGCGCAGCGTGCGTGAGCGCCCGGGCTGCGGTGGGCTGCGGTGGGCTGCCGGGGCCTGCGGGGGCAAGGCGCCGGCGGGCCTGGGGCGGGCCTGGGGCGCGCGGCGCTGCGGTCCTCCCGCGGGAGCGCAGAGGCCAGAGGCGCCTGGCGTAGCCCCAGGCGGGCCCCCTTCTCAAAAATAGGTACTTTTCAATCTTTTCTGTTTTCGTTCTGTTCAGAATAAGCAGTGCCGGTCTAAACACTAAAAGCAGAGCTGGGCATGTAGCAGTAGTATGTGGACTCCCATTTTCTTTCCAGACGTAAAGCTAATGAACTGTTCCCAGAAGAATCTCAGAGGTTACCTTCTGATTTGAGAGGAGCGCCTGTCGCTGCAGCTGTAAGCTGCTTCCTGATTAGGGTGAAGGAATATTCCACGCCAGGGGTTCTTAACCCTTTCTGTTCCACGGACCCCTTACTAAGCCACACTATACTGTGTATTATGTAATAAATACATCACACCCGTACCAACACGTCCCCACAAGAATAAGGGTTTTTTGAATTTTCAGTTCAAGCTCATGGACCCCCTGAAAGCTTTGGGGCCCGTGGACCCCTGGCTGAGAACCCCTGATCCGCAGAGTGATAGTTCCAAATAAGTTTCCACGGTGGTAATGAAAACTCCCATTAATATGATTTATTGATTTGAGGCTGGTATTTGATGATTGTGTCTAGCAAAATATGAGGATTTTACAAATACATTCTACAGATTTTAGTTACTAACAGTGGAAATAGAAGACAGAAAAATCTTTGCTGCATAGAAGATGATGTGATGTTTCTCATTTTTAAAACTGGCTATTTTTTACTTTTTTAGAAAAAGAAAAGTTCAAACTCCTTAATACATCATTGTAAATTATACCCGGCCTTTTTATTAGCAGGTTTTAGTTTATAGTTTTATGGCAAGAATAATGTTTATAGATTGGCACAACCTAAAAAAACCACCTTGTTTAAAATTGACCTACCATTTACATATCATCATTTTGGCAGTGCACACCTTCTAAATTTACCCTTCTCAATTGTGGGCATTAGGCCCATAAATAGGAATGCTAAAGGGGAAAAGGCAGGGCGGCGAGGGGGTTACTTCCAGGAGAAGAGAAGCCTTGGAGAGGTGAATGGAAAATGTTGCCTCTGTTTAGCATGAATGAGCCTGGGATTTAAATAACATTCTTCAGACCAGATAAATAGTTTTCCTTTGGCTTCGGAATCATGCACTGCATTCACATATTTAAGTGAAATGTTTTCTGGCTTTCCTCAACTTCATCTTTGATCTTTACATATTCTGTTATATTTTAACTCATTAGTTTCATCAAATCGAATATCTAATTGATGCTATCTAGTATGTATGTAAGAGAGGCAAATTTGCTCTAAGACACTGGGAGCACATGTAATCGAGGTTTTTTCTTTGTTTTACACATACATATCCCAAAATGCTGGAATATAGCAGAGTGATAAAAGTGGTTGTTGCTTGGTGATTCCATCATGAGCGAATATGATTATCCCATGTATTCCTTTGCTTGCTTCTGTTTTCAAGCAGTTTTGCAATGTATATGCATTACTTATATAAAAAATGAAGAGGCGTATTCCAAAATTCATTTTGCCATTTCGAGATACCGGTTGGTCTGACCCATACCTGAGTAGCCCCAAACCAGGCTGCAACCAGGCTTCTATCAAGGTCCACTCCATGGGAGTTAGGGAAGGACAGTTGTACAGAAAGCTCTTGTGAAGGCACACATCCATGACAAGGAATAGCTGAAGTCAGGTGAGCAGAGAGAAACTGTGGCTCTCTTTTTTTTTTGCTTCTCCTTCTGTGTGACCTTCAGGCAAGATACCACCCTGATGTCACTCAATAAGAAGCTAAGTTATTTTATGGGCAGGATTATTCTGCAGCAGAGAAGGTAGGAATTCATGATGGGCATTTGAACAAAGGGAGACAAATAGAATTTGCCCTAGAATAGTGCTATGGGTAAGGAAATGACCTCATGCTGCCTTAAGTACATGCTGTGTGACCTATTTTCACTTGTACACAGGTAGCCTTGACTAGAGGTAGTGATACATCAATGTAAAGGAATACAGAATAAAGTCTCTTAGTTGTCACCTCGAAGCTGTCCGGCGATGGTCTTTACCATCTCTCTAGGACTAATTGATTAATCAAGGGTGACAAGACTGTCAGCCCTCTGTTTTTACAACTAGAAGCAGATCATGAAGAAAAAACCCAGGTGAACCACTGGTTTTAGTCACAGCCTTAGACTTTACATAGACCTTTTATGATAGCTTTCCAGACAATTGCTCAAAGTGGAGTCATTTCCTAGAAATAACTGATGATACAAAGAATTAAATCAGCATCTTTTATGAAACCCACCATAGATGACTGACTATGTTGATCCAGTGGACAAGTGGGTGTTGAAGATTATTATTTATAATGCTCTCTTCCTATTAGCAAGTTCTTGACAAGTTCCCAGGTAAGCACTACGTGTTCATCTTTATGGAAGTTTATGAGTTGGTGCATCCGTCCCCCATCAAGGGCTGACCTCGGGGTCTAGGAATCTAAAGTCCTTTTGCTTCCAAATATTTTAGAAAGATCAGCTTTGAACCCATAGGATTTCAGCTCGGAAGTCTCTTCCACTCACTCCCTAGAGCCCCCTTCTTTCCCCTCCCCTTGCCTCCCCCTCCCCCATGAAGCCTGCCCTTCCTGTAGTTGATTTTGTGGGGTTCTTTCTGTCTTTGCCTTTTTGCTTCACCAAAGGTGCCCTTTGCCTTTTCAACTGAGTTGATTTACCCCTTGGAGAGATAAGGAAGCCGTACCTGTCTGCACCTGGGTCAGGTCAATAGAGAGGTTCAGGAAAGGTGAAGGTAGGTGCCCGACTAAAGAGCAGTGTTCGTGGCCCTTGCAGTGTTTGATCTGGGGACTAGCAAAGGTGCCTCAACTGCCTTGAGATTCAGTGTGTTCCCAGGAGGTCCACGTGGGGAACGTGGCCTCCATTCCCCTGGTGCCAGGCCACAAGCCTGGGGGATGTGAGCTGATCTGGGTGCTGCAGCTGCCGGTGTGGGATGCCTCCTCTTCCACAGATCCTTTTGCAGTCCCCGAGGCTATGATGAAATGCCAGCTGTGAGGTATTCCTCACCAAAAAGGGATCCATGCTGCTTTGCATTCCCAGGCTATTAAGGGAATGCCGGAGAACTTGAGGGCATGCTTTCCTGTCATGCTGAAGCTCTGTTGCAGAAAGAGCCCACAGACATGGGGGCTAAGGCTCAGGCTGTAGCGTCCCCAGCCCCGGGCCGAGGGGCCTGCGCTGCTTGTCTTCCCGAGGACAGCAAGGCTAAACAGGGGTGCTGACTTCCCGCTGGGGTTTCACCTCCCAAGAACTTCAAGGGGAAAGAGACCAGATTTCAAACAACATGCTTAGGATACCAGTCTTTAAACCTGTGCCACTGAGTTGGCATGATATTTTCCTGGGATTTACTGATGATTCATTTCCCCATGGCAATCAGTGGGGTTGAGTGATAAATGTTAAAAATAAGAGTAATTGTCACCTGAGGTCATTATTGTGCCCTTAGCCAAATCCAAAGGCACCTTAGTCATTTGTTAGTGATAGCTAACAAACGGGGCTGGACTACTTAGTTGTGATTAAACACTGCCATCTGCTTATCAACCCTGTGAGGCTGACCAATGTAGTTGTCCTCATTTGACCATTCACACCCTGTGATATGCCCTAGTAGCATTTTGGGAAAAAGGCCATCTGTAAATGTAAAGTCCACTGCCAAGTACCTGTACCTGAGCCACTGCTTCAAAATAATCCTTAGAATCCCCATAAGTTTTGCTTCTAAGGGCAGAGAGCAACCTCCCTACCTTACATATTCAGGTAATAATCAAACAAATATATATATGCATGAATTAAAAGTCTCCTCCCTGTTAAAATGACACAAAGTTTAGGAGTTTGAGCTTGTCTGTGATTTCAGTTTGGGGTAAAAGCCATCCTGATTCCAAGTCTCAATTGCATTTCAAGGTATCCCTGCGAAGGATTTGTCTGTGAACTGTGAACAGATCAACATTATAGTGAGGCTGCTGCCTTTTGTGTCTCTTAGGTAGTCTGGGATTAGATTTATTTTAGCACTTACGATATGGCAGCTCAGTTGGCACCAGATAGCATGCTGACCGCAAGACCCATTGTCTCCCATTCAGGCAGCCCACGGCTGCTGTGAAAATTGTCTTCCTTGCCAGCCACTTTGATCCTGTCACTCCCTCACTGAAAGCTTCTCGCTGTTTCCTAAAGCCCTTCATATTAGCCTCCACCTCTCGCTCTGGCTATTGCAGCCTGGCCCTTCCCGAACGAGACATTTTCTCTGGCTCTCCTGTCATCTCCTCTGCTCCAGCCAAACAAACCATTCTCAGACTCCTTTGACACAGCCTGACACTTTTGATACCTTGCTTTCACCAGTGCAGTCCTCCAAAATGGAAGGAGGACACTCCCTCGTAAGCCAGAGTCTCTGGCTAGCACGTGCTAGTTCCGCAGGCCACCTCATCTGCAGAATGTGGGAAACACTCACAGAAGACACCTGCCTGCCGGTCAGACCTCCCGGCGTCAAAAGCTCCTCCAAGGGATATTTCTAGGGGGCTAAGGAACTGTTGCGTGTTATTTTAAGTAGAGTTCGAGGATGTTTAAAAGCCATTTTAAAAACAACTTAAAAGAGAATTCATAGCAACAAAAAGCGCCCCAATGTGAGGCAGCACCCACAGCGAATCAACGGAAAAGCTATTCAGTGACCAGTGGATTGTGCAATTAAGTAACATGGAATGAAATACTAGGAACAGAGTAGTTTTTAACATACATTCGCTTATTGATTCATTCATCTGTTCAGCAAAAATATATCGATAGCTTGATGTGCGTCGGGTTCTTTTTTGACCCCGGAACTCAAAAGATAAAAAGGCATAGCCCTTAAGACAAGCAAAACAAGTTACTGTTCCCAGGAAAAAAGATTTTATGAGGTACAGTCGGGACAAAGAGGGGTCCTGAGGTAAGCCTTTTTAGCTCAGGAAGTCTGCTGCTTTCAAATTTTATTTAAGGTTCACGGTTTACTCTGAGAAAACGGTGGGTGTTTTATAATGCCCATCTCTTCGCAGCTGTATCTGTGCACTACTTCTCAGTCCGTTTTTTAACTCTTTGGGTATCTGCTGTGCGCGGACTACATCTAGGCTTCAGGCTTGAGCTGAAACCATGGCTACCGCCTCAGCAACACAGCTCCTGAGCTCAACTAAGGAGCCAAGCTTGATTTCATCTCAATCATGCATGCCCTGGCTGATTGCCACCTTCCTGGTGCAGGACTTCTGGCCCCTGGAGTTTCTTGCCGTAATTTTCTATCTCGGTGCGTGGAAACCATTACTTCTCGTAGAGGAAAGAGGATCTGGCTCTGCACCCTTAGAACTGATGGTGAAACTTGGGGGAAATCCCTTAGCCGCTTTTTGTTTGAAATTCTCCCTACCAAATGGAGAATAATCCCGTATACGTATATTTGTTCACCAATAAGGTGAATGCAGCAGGGCCTCCCAGAAACTACAGAGAATATGTTGTTGTTAAACATTGTCACAGGAAAAAAACAAAGGGAAAAAGATAATTTGTTAATTTTTATAGAGAATTCAAATATGTGCCAAAGTACCCAACACCGTTTGAGCATGACGGCGTTAAGAAATACCCCAGCCTGCTGCAGAGGATAACAGAAAGAGCTACTTAAAATGAGCAAGAAGTACAAGGAGAGTCAGAGGGTCTCTGTATAATTAGGAACGAAGTCTATATAAGATGGCTTAATCTTCAAAGATTCCATTTAACATAAATTTATATAAAGGTCCCTGAAAGGCTCATTTATATAGCAACTAATCACCTTTTTCTGCCATCACAAAAAATGTCTTGTGTCCTTATGATTGTAATGAGCAAATCATAAACCCATCATGGAAATGAAAATAACGATACAGCCACCATCTCTTGAGTGCCCAACTGTGCTAGCCCTGTGTCAAGCACAACTGTATGATTTCCCATCCAACAACAAGAATGTACAAAGTATTTTATTTTATGGATGAGTCCAAAGGCTCACAGGGGTCGGGTGAAGTGCCCAGGGTGGGAAATGGCAGAGCAGGCTTCTGTGCTCCAATCTGTCTCCCTCCAAAACCTGTACTTTCCATTAGTGCAACATTTTCTGAAGGATCTTCTGCAGAAGGCTAGTCCCATTATATTTCCTTTAAAAAAATGGAAAACGAAGTTAGTAAAGGCTGCCCATTGTATCCTCCTGCTCAGAGATTCACAACACAGACGAATGGATTCAGGTTTTAAGTAGTAGAACCTACAGTTTAAAGAAGGAGCGAAAAACTAATTTGGACCAATCAGCCTTTCAAAAATTTGTTTGACCAAAAAATCCTTTATCCATGAATTTTGGCAAATAGTATTCTCTCGCAGCTGCCTCGCCAAATACCTTATCTACTCCTGGTCTTGTTCGAAAGGAAGGGGAACAAGTTGGAAAATCCCAACAAAATGAAGTAATGGCACCTATAAATGGAGTTGTAGGCTGCCTTGCTATTGGCCTGGCTCTTTCCTTTTACTCAAACCCAGTTTTCACAGCAATCCTGTGAAAATTATTAGCCTGCTTTTTAAAAAATGTAATGAGACCCTCAGAAGGCCAATTTGGGATGTTTTTGGCAATAGTGTCCAAATTTAAGTGAGAGATGATAATCATTTGAGGTCTTCATAGACTAGAAATCAAATGTTTACTTTCTAAGCGAGAGTGAAGTTCAGTGTGGATTCCCTCTCCGTCCCTGCCACCTTCTCCCTCTCTCTCTGTTTCTTTTTCAATGTAAAAATGCATACACGTTACGCAGCTCTTGCTCACTGGAGAAGTTTGATTTTTAAGAAGGGCCTGGTAGAGTTTGTTTGATGTGTTTCTCGGCAAATCCGACCCTTCCTTTTCAGTGGTGGCGGATTTTACTCTGCCACACACAAGAGGAAGAGTAACAGTCCCATCAAAGCTGTGCCGCCCTGGAGATTAACTTAATGTGCATTTCCAGAGGGATCCAACGCTTCCTTTCCTCCAGGGCCCCTCGCCCAGGAGGGGATGCACCTGATGCCTTAATCTGCGGTAAGCGCCATGTGTACCTGCCTGCACCTTCAGCATTGCCGTGGGAACGCGGTGGCCTTGAGCCTGGTTCAGGCGTCTAAGGGAGGAGGCAGCTGGCGAAGGCTGTGCCCCTCCCATAGGTGACATACGGTGTTTCGGCCAAGCAGGTGGTTTCTTAGGGCGACTGAGGCAGCCTCAGAGGCTGGAACACGACTGTGGTCCTTTTTCAGGTCACGGCGCGCACTTGTCTTTCAGGAGAAAGGTGTTTAAGGCGAGCACTCACTCCTTGTGCTTATTTCCAGCTAAAAGCCAGAAACGTCTATTTGCGTGGCAGCCAATGCTTGCTAACTCTCGGGTTGATGAACTGCTCTTGGGTTACTCAGGCTATTTGCTTTTCTTTCTCTTTCCTCTGGCAAACTACCCATTGATCTTTGTTTCATGCGTTTTGCCACTTTAGTATGTTGTCAGAAGGGAGAGACAAAGTCAGTTTTGCCAGCTGAAAAGGCTTTCTGAGTAAAACTGAAAGTAGCTGTGCTGACTTATCTCTGGTTTCCTCTGGACTGTCACAGCTGCTCAGAGTGTACCCATTGTCATGACACACACTATGACTCTGACCTAGACATTCAAACTCTCTTGACTTTGTTTTGTGGGGTTTTTTTCCTCCATTGATTTTTAATTAAGTTTCCTTATTTGTAAAGTGACAGTACTTGTCTAAAACTCTCTAAGGCCCCTTCTACCTTTTTCTCTGACTCCATAAACTATGCAAAAATCTATCTCTTCCTTTGAATGGTGTTCTACTAGCTTCAGAAGTTGCAGCGATTGAAACCAAGGCCCTAGGACAACCTTTCCGGGTGTATATATCTTGAAAAAAAAAACTGATATGAAAAACCGGAGGGGCTGAGTTCACAGATCCAACATACAGAAAATGCAAGAATGTTTACCAGGGGATCTCTCAGCCTATAGGCAATCACAGTCAATATTTTTTTAAAATTATGTTATTGGAAAAATGGAAAGTAATGAATTGGAGGTAAATGGACTTTGGATGGGGGAGGAAGACACTCGTCTCAGGTGCTGTATTTGATCTTGGGTCTAGTGCCATCTCGGGTCTAGGTTTTACGGGTCTGTAAATTGCAGACATAATTGACTCTCCTCCAGATGAGTGATGTGCAGTGACAGCACTTCAGCAAAATCGATGCAGCACTTTTATCGCAATGAGAAATTACTATCTCTAGGTCATTGCAGTTCGACAGATATTTTCAGTCTGGCTCGTCTTTTTTTTTTTCCCCTTTCTAAGATTTTCTCATTCAGAAAGAAAACAGGCTTCTATTGCAACTTACACCCCTCAGCCTCTCCTCCCAGGGTCATTTAGTCAGAGAATTCACACCCTAATTGCTGCTACCCAAACGGTCTTGCAGCTGACAGAGCCTGCGAGTTGCAGAAGCATCTAGAATGCAGAGCTGCGGCATGATTGGTGCCTGCTGCCGCCCTCCTGGAGGCTGAGTCATACCCCGGGAATGTGTTTGTCTTGCTCCAAAGAGATGCTCTGTCCTAATACAGGCGTGCTATACTACTCCAGCCAGGCCATTCCTTTCCTCTTAATCCACGTAATCCTGTTTTCCTGAGGAACTTTATTAATAACTTCTGCGCATTCCCTCCGTCCTCCCCACAGAGAGTCTACAAGTAAGATCTAGGATTTAGTGACATTGTTTAATGAAAGCAGGTGAAGTAGGAAAGGATTCAGCCCCCAGCCTTCTGAAACGAATCCTTGAACTTTGCTCTCTATGCTTGACCTCTGTCTCCTGGTCCAGGAAGCACAGAGAAAACCAGGTCTGTTCAAGACCCGCCAGACGGTGTAGTCTAGCAGTTAAGCACAGCGGAGTGAGGCAACCTGGGCTCAGGTCCTGCCTAAGCCCTTTACTGGCTGTGTGACCTCAGAATCAACAGCCAACCTCTCTGTGCCTCAGTTTCCTTATCTAGGAACTAGGGATCATTTTAGTACCTACCTCACAAAGGTGAGCTTATGTATGCTGAAAGCTTTGCACAATCCTGGGACGCAGGCAGGTTACATAAGGGTTTGCGATGAATACTCCTCTCTACTGAGGAGGGACTGCCCGTCCCTTAGCCCTGAGTGGCAGTGCACCCAACCCAAGGCCCCGAGGTTGCCCTGGATCCCAGAGAAGCCTTGGATGGAACTCTGGAGACCTCTTCAAATGCAGGAAGCTCTTCCTCCAGGGTTCCAACGTGGTCCTCACAGAACTTGTTCCTTCCTGCTCCCTTCCCAACTGGAGCTTTGCAGTCAATTTGGCGTGAGTCACATGATAATTTGAAATTGTCCCACCCCAGATCTAACCAAATCTTCAAGGCCTGGATACAGCCCCCCTGAAGCCCCTAAGGGTCAGAGTTCCCCTTCTGTCCTGGGACTTCCTACAACCTTTCCAAAGCAAGGGAAAGCCTCCCCACTGCATTCCTCTGCTTTACTTTTCCCAGCCACTCATCTGATGCCTGCCCCATCCACTCACAGTCACACATGCACAGCTACCCCCACTCCCCCAAAGCCCCACTGTCCCCATCTCTTCCTACACCGCCCCCACACACACACACACACACAAACAGATCTGTAAGATGACACCTTTAAATCGAGAAAGAGATCATCCCTTCCAACTCAGGGCACTGTGATTCAGTACAATTAATGAGCTCCTTCTTTGTGCCTCCCTCCTCCCCCCGTTCAGGTGTCAGCAAACACTTAGAGCTGCGTGGCTTTAGCGAGATCACTTTTTTTTCTGAGCCTGTTTCTGTATCTATAAAACAGAGTTAATAAAGCCTGCCTCACAGAGAGGCTTTGAGACTCGAATGAGCTAACGCTAGGCAAGGCTGTTGAATTTAGCACGACATAGGGGCACACTTAGTGACGTTCTCCTTCCTCCTTCCTGCCCCTTCCAAGCTCGGGCAGGGCCTTGGTTTCCAGTCCTTAAGTTAAATGCAGGCGTCCCTCTGGTTCTGGAGACCCGCCTCAAACGCAGCCCATTGCCCTAGAGCACGGCAGCCTACCTTGCTCCTCCCAGCTGGAAGCCTCTGTGCTCCTGGGAGCACGTCACGTCCTGGCATTGCCTGCTCCCTCGCCAGTTGTCACCTCAGGTCCCTGCCACTCACACCCACTGCGAGTACCTGACTGGAGCCCCTGGTCACAGCTGGGGGAGTTGTGCCCCTGTCGAGACGCTGCCTTACTCAGCTCGCACCCCTGCCCTGTCCTCCAGCCCATGTCACCTGAAGTAAACAAGGCTGGTGGGCTTGGACCCCACAATTAAGGTGGGTAAAATTTCTAGATACCGTGTACCATCTTAATGTCTATCGATCCTTCCAACAGAGGAAAGGAACAGACCAATGGGTTCACTGTCCCTTGCCCAGCTCAGCCTGCCTCTGACCTCAATTTTCTATTCTTATCAGTGTTGAGAAAAATAGTTAAAGGCATCGAGCTACCTATGTGTTTAAACAGTCAGGGAAAAGGTCATCAGAAAGTTTAAATAAATGTACAAAAGCCTGTAGGAAGGATAAAGGAAAAATTCTTTTGTAACGATAAAAGATGGCTGTGGGAACTCGTTGCTGTGTTGGCACATATGTTGAAGAAATTTGTGTGGTAAAAATGTCAGTAAAACACTGTGGTCATGAGCTTTGATATATGTAGACCTGTTAGTAAAAACACAGTCTTTCTGAGAATGGGTTGTTTGTAATGCGGTTTGTAGTAGAGTGCAGACCCAGGATGTGCACAGCTTTTTTCCTCCCAGTCACTTCATGGTTTCCACAGAATAAGAGGGAGGGTGAATCTACCTGGGATTCCCTGCTCCTCTCCCACCCCATCACCGCCCTCCTCAGGGGGCGGATGTGGCTCAAATGGTTGGGTGTCCGTCTCCCATGTGGAGCATCCTGGGTTCGATCCCCGGGACCTCCCGGTAAAAATAAAAAATAAAAAGACCCTATTTCCACAGAATAAGAGGGAAGGTGACTCTACCTGGGATTCCCTACTCCTCTCCCACCCCATCACCGCCCTCCTCACAGCGTTGCCAGCTCTGCTCATGGCTTCGTTCACTGACCCACTTTCAAGCCTGTTTAAGGAGCTGATCTAGAGGCCTCTGCCTGCTCCTGGACTAACTGTGGGGTAAGAACAGGGTGAGGTGAGACCTTGTACTCAGCAAGTGGGTAAAACCTCCAGGGCATTCACATGATCCATTTCTGGACCAGTAGCTCTAATGCAGAGTAAATGAGAAGATGTCACATTGGTCTTCAGGCAGATGTACAAAGCCAGTGGCCAAAAATTGTGCCTTTGCTCTTCTGGATTACAGAAGAGACTGCTTTTTAAAAGCAACTGTATTAATATTATTCAGAAAATGGCCATTTTAAATGATAGTATTTTGATCTATATGTTCATCAGGACCTTACACAATGGGGACATAGAGTGAGGTTTCTTCTTTTCAGTACTTATATATCATCCTCTTACATGGTCAAAGAGAGGACAAAGTGGAAAAGTCAAACCCCATCATGATTTATGTGGGTTTTATTACCATTTTATGATGCACCTTGTGGTAATATCTCCAAACCACCTGTGACAGCTTGAATTTTGTGAATCCCAGAAAAGATTATATTCTTGAACTAATCCATTCTTGTGGGTGTGGGGCCCTTTGATTGCATTAAATTGAGTTAAGGGACCTTTTATTAGATCACTTGATTATATCACTTAGGGCATTTGTTTGGACTATGTCAGTGAAGCGTGACCCAGATTGGGTCTCCTCCCTCTTGCTGGGTTTTATATACACTAAGAACACACAGAGAGAAAGAAGAGACACAGCAAAAGGGAGCTCTGCCCTTTTGGCCTTGCCATGTGAGAGAGAGGACTCCAGGCTCTTCTACAGCAGAAAGACAGAGAAGCCCCGAGAGGTTCAAGTTGACAAGGCCCAGGGAGAGATGCCTGATTTCCCACAGTTGAGCTTGAAGAGAAAGTAGAGAGACCAGCAGACCCACCATCTTGCCTCGCCATGTGGCAGGACTCCAGGATCTGCCAGCGGCCAACTTTGGTGAGGAAGCACCTCTGATTGTGTCTTGATTTGGACATTTCATGGCCTTGGAACTGTAAACTTTTACCCCAAATAAATTCCCTTTATAAAAGCCAACCCATTTCTGGCATATTGCATTGGTAGCCCTTTGGCCAACTAAGATACTGCCCAAGAAGGAGAACAGCAAAAAGAACCACGTGAGTTAAGGGACCATCCCAAAACTAGAAGAAAGCATCTCTCGTATGACTGTTTTAAAAATTCAAAGCACCTTATTTACTTTATGGTGTTTCCAATGCCCAGGATAAGGACAGCCAACACTTTCAGTGCTAGTATAGTTATACTCTGTAGCCAGCCATATAAACATTGACCTCTGATCTAAAAGAACAATCGCATTTGGGATCCTCTGCTCCAGTTTTAACCTACTTTAGCATAAGGAGTACATCTGACTTGCTTCCTAGAACTTAGGGCAATCTGGAGCCCAGTTTGGTGGTGGTTTAGTTTCCTAGGCTGCTTAAAGCAGATACCATGAAATGTGTTGGCTTAAACAATAGGAATTTATTAGCTTACAGTCTGTGAAAATGTCTAAATCAAGCCATCATCAAGGCTATGCTTTCCTCCCCAAAACTGGCTGCCAACCATCCTTGGCTCCTCTGTCACATGGCAAGTCACATGGCAGTGTCTGCTGATCTTTCCCTTCTCTTCTGTGTTTCCTTGCTTTCAGCTTCTTGCTTCCATGGTAACCTCATCAAAAGGTCCTCCTTGCAATAGGTTTATACCCGCAGGAATGAATTAGCTCTATGAACATGGTTTTCTGGGGCCCATACACTTCTAACCCACCACAGGGTTCTTCACTGATCTCTAAATGACTTTGCAATCACACTAGCCATCAGGGCACTCATCCCAAGGAAAGTCTGTGGTGCCCCTTCTGGCTACAGTGCCACATCCCAGTCTTAGCACCTCTGCAAGAAACGCCCAGTGCTGAGTTGGAAATGGGAAGCAAGTGACATAAAATGGGATCCTGGACAGATGTCATGGGAATATCCTTGGGGAAGGGCCATGGATAGTGGAGGAAACAGGCCAAGGCAGTGCCACCCTCACAGGCCCTGGCATAGAGACCTTGCACACTGACACTCAATACCTAATACATGAAAACTGGTCAAATCTGAACCTAATTGATTGAAGGTTAAATTTAGCTGAAACAGAATCTTAAAATTCCAGAACCAGAAAATGGTTTTCTAAAACTATTTCAAGCACTCTGAAAGTAGTGGATCAGAAAAGAAGGATTACCTTAAGTGTTTCTGGATAGAAATCTAATTCATTAAATTATAACACCATTCACAAAAATTATGGCATCACAACCAACTCAATTAAATTATATTTATCATCTTTTGCTCTCATATAACCAACAAACTGTACACACAACTTAGTTCTGATGCTGTGACTCCTGAAGGGTGTCTTGTCGTTTGGGCCTGCGTTTCTAAAATCAAGATGGAGAGCCAGTGCCAAGAAACCAACTTGAGTACCACCATGTTCCAGGAGAGAGGCTCTTCTCCTTTCTAGGGAAGGTGCATCTGTTCCCTAAACTCTGCCTCAGCACATCTGAAGGTAGTTGTGCAGTGCTGCTCATGATTTAGCCAGCGTGAAATGTGAGCACATCGAAGAATCATTATTCTTCAGAAACCTAATCATTACCTCTTCTATAACTTTTACAGCCAGAGAAATTACTGACAGAGTCAAGAATTGAAATTGCAACCCAGATCCTGCTTCATGATACCAATCCAGGAAAGTGGCTTGCTGGTTGAATTTAATAAATTATGGTAATCCTAGAAACACAGTTTTACTGCCCAACCCCACGTATGCCCTAACGTGCGAAAGAGTAGAATTAATCATTAGAAGTTAAATTTGTGTTCTGCACGCTAACACCGTTGCTGATAAGTGAGACACAGGAGGGAGTTTTTCATGAATGTGCCTTTGAAGGGCCTAGAGGATTTGCAATTTTTGCATCATTAACTAAGTAATATAGGTACCTTCAAGTAGCAGTGTTAAAGGAAAAAAGGGCATGCTACAAGCCACCAGTTGTAGTTTTTTCACAGTTATAACATGGCGAAGAAATAGACTAGAACTGCAGTCGTCACAAAAGGAAGTGTTTTTATCAGAAAATATTGTTCAGCCAGTTTACATGGGAGTCTGAGGCTAAACTATTTCAAACCCGTGGTAGAAAGTTTATCACAGATTTTTGCCAAGGTGAGGTAATCATCCTAGTCTTTAACCTAATAATCTCTTTTGTATAACAGTTTATAAATCTCAAAGCACTATGCCTTACATCATCATATATGATTGTCAAGGAAACTCTGTGAAAGAGGCAGATAAGGTAATATCCCTCAGGAAACTGAGGCTGGGAATTGGCAACATAATCATGTTCGACAAGAAATGTAAAAATCAACAGCCTAATGGAGTAACAGAGCAGGAAGAGGCCTTCACACCCCATAGATTATGCCTTGTACCTTTAGACAAGACAGTGTCTCAGGCTCCCGAGAGAGCTGACAGACAAGCTGAGGATGTTAAGTTCTCCTCAGATCAGTCTGGGAAGACCTCTTAGGGGAGCCACAGCATGGGCTGTGGGCATTGTGTCCATACTCCACTGCCCCTGCTCTCTTTCCTCTCGGCCGCAAGTCAGTATGTTTGAAATCATATAATGGAACCATTATTTAAAATATTCCCGATTTAATAAGTCACAAATAAGTTGGGGGCATCTTTAAGATAGAATCAAGAAAATAGTTGTAAACTTGTTATAAAGATAATTTATCTCATAAATAAGTGGTTTAAATGAGATTGTCAAATAGGAAGGGCATAGAAAGTGGACAGCTTGAAAAACACAGAAGAACCTTTTGTGTGTGTGGTTTTTTAAGTACGGTGACAAACAGGAAGGAAATAGAGAAAATTGGCAAGCCCATAGAACGTCAGATGATGCTAAAAGAGTGCCACATGCAGTCCGGAGAGCTACAGCTGTACAGCTGCAGGTGAAATCGGGTCAGATGCAGAGCTCCCACACACACCTAAAGGAAACAGCTGCCAGTTCATAGCTGGGTAGAGAGATGGAGAAGCCCCCCCGGGTGCCCGTGCCTGGGAGCCGCCAGCCCCCTCAGCGCCGCCTCACTTCCCGCCAGGTCCTCCTACCATTGCTACGATGCCTTGGTTCTCTAAAACAGATGCGTTTGTTTCAAAGCCTGAGTCTAGAAAAGAAAAACCAAATTTTATCACCGTGGCTAGACATTGCAGAGAGCAGCAGTCAGCAAATGTATTTATTGTCTTCCATATTAGGAGCGAAAACCCAAGGTGGACTTGCTGGCTTGAGCTGAGGTGGTTCCGTGTGGCAGTGGAGTCTGAACTCCCTGGTTTGACACCTAAGACTCTCAGAGCCCACCATTCCATACCTGTAAACTGCTAATAGGATTCCATTTATTGCTGGCATATAATCACAAAGTTAGGTTAAAAAAAATAAAAACATGTTGTTTGTGGATAAACAAAAGATAATTAGTGAATGTAGTAATTCTCTTTCCCTGTAAGAGATACAGGCTGGCCTACGGGAAAAAAACAATTAGCATATCCATTAATTAGGGTCAGTATCCCTTATAATTATGAATATCTTAATGTGTAAATATTGACTACAAGTGAGCTTTTAAAACAAAGTATTGACTAAGAACATGGGAAAGAAATTAACACTTGTTAAAACACTCATCAGCCATTAAAAGTTACAGTAACGCAAGGCAAACTAGCACATTTTTGGTATTAGCAGTAGATATAAACAAAATCCTAACCAAAGAATTCTACCATTTTGTCCCGCAGACTCTTCTTAATGTGTTTCAGATCCAATAGCTTTGTTAACTGATAGGGCTCGAGGCATCAGCCCTGATTCCTTCAAACAAAACCCTCAGCCTCCCACACGTGCAGCTTTCTCCTTTAGCCCCCATGCGTCAGCAGCGCTCATCCCAGGGAGTTTGTTCATCCGTTCATGTATCTGACAGATATTTACGGAGGACCTACAAGTTCAAGCCCCATGCTGGGCCTGGGCTACAGGCGAGCGAAGCGGACGTGGCCGAGGCCTGCCCGTGCACGGTGTCCAGTCCACTTACTGGGAAACTTGCCATTTCTTCATTCTCTTGATTGCTTTGTGAAAACATTAAAGTCATGGCGTTGAAGGTTTTATATCAATGACCCAGCGTTCTCCTCATTTTTCCTGGCCAGAACTCTATGTTCCAGCCCAGAAAACGACCCATATCTTCCTCTGCCCACCACATCACTCGCTTCTCAGCTCTCATGATTATCCCATGGGCAATACTAATGTGCCAAACGCCCTCACTCTCTCTTCTCTTTCAAATCTTGTCCCTTGCCACCTTGAAAGTGCAGCTCAATTCCCTTTTCTACAAAATTCCCGTCTGGCTTCAGTCCTCATTAGTTCAGTGCTTCCCACAGACTCTTAGCACGTGGGTCCAGCTGTAGGTTCTCGCTGTGTATGTGTCGTGCTCACTCACTTACTCCAAGCCTTGTAAGTTACACCTGCTCATCCCCTCCCCCATTCAGCGGTGAGTCACTGGGGGGCCCTGCCTTTTGCTGTTTTATAATCCTCATCATCACTTGTGTTCTCTGGATATACAGTCAAACCTGGCAGACATTCTTGACCATGACTGCAAAATGACACTGCCTTAAGAAAAAGGAGAGGAATATCGTCCTCTCGTTTCAGTGTCGTGTAGCAGTCATGGTCTGGGTTCAACCAAGGTCAATATAGCCTAAATTTTAAGAAGATTGTGGCAGATAACCAAATAAGCAAAAATTACTTTAATCTACAGAACTGGAAAAAGGAATCAGATAAGGTAATCATTAAGATAAATACAGAAGCAGGACATTTTAATAATAGATTGTTGAGAAAAGGTAGGAAAAAAGCACAATCATGAATGAAAGAAACTTAGGAGAAACATAAGAAATATGGATGAAATAATAAGATTGGAGAAAGTGCGTCAAGATTTTGGGGAGAAATGCAAGATCTCATTTCTACAATAAAGGGAAAGACATGAGTCAATGGAAATAGTATATTTCTTTCAAGGCCAGCACTAAACATAAGTTGCAGAGCTGGCCTGTGGTGGAACTCACAAGTTTTATTGGCAATATACGTGAAGAGACAAAAAGTAGCATATGGAGAAATACAAAAATATACTCCTTAGAGACACTGCCTCTTCAGATGTCAAGAAAAACCTGGATGAAGCGCAGCAAGGGTGGCATGCCGCAAAGTACAAATTCAAGGCCACCCACAGAACCAAACTCTAAGAATTAGGCAACTTAGGACCTAATAAATATGAAATAGTCCCTTTCTTTCATGGCTTTGCTAGAAGACTCTAGGGGCCCGAAGGGGGGGATTGGGGATTGCTCTATGCTACATAGGGACTCCCTCATCAAAACAGGAATTAAAAATGGACAGAGGGACTGGACTGCTCTCCCAGTTAAGTATTCCTGGCTTTCTTATCCCCAGGTGGAACCTGCATCTTGTCTGCTCCTGTGATAGGGTTTGTGCTTTGATCCCGTAAGGGCAGAAATTATATCACTATTTTGTATCGTCATTGCTTACCTCAGTATCTGGCATGCCGTGGTACTCGGACGGTGCTTTTTACTTTCTAGTGAGAAATGCACAACTGAATGGGAGAGTGGATGTGGCAGTTTGAGATTATTTATGAATCCCCAAAAGAGAAAGATTATGTTTATAAACTAATCTATTCCTCTGCGCGTGATACCCTTTGGTTCTATTAAATTCAAAGGATTTAAGTTTACTTGGTAAAACCCATTTAAGGCTTCTGATTGGGCTACGTCAGTAAGGTGTGACTCAGGTTGAGTCCCCGCCTCTTTGGTTGGCAGATATAAATGGGCACTCACTCAAGAAGACACACAGGAAGAGAGAGAGCGCTGTCATTTTTGATCCTGGGGCCCTAGGGAGAGATGATAGTTTGCAGCTGCTATAGAAAACCTGGAAAGACACAAGCCCTATGTGGAGAGAGAGGAAGCCCTGAGAGACAAGACCTATGGCAGCCTGCAGCTGAGGTTGAGAAGAGAGTGGAGACTGATAGAGGAAGCTCAGAGGGAAAGGAGAGAGCAGGCAGAGGTCGTCCGCCATCTTGCTTTCAACACATGGCCACTGACTTTGGTGAGAAAGCAACCTTGAATTGGGCTCTTTAGGGACTTGTAACTGTAAGTTTTTACCCCCAAATAAATACCCTTTATAAAAGCCAACAGATTTCTGGTACTTTGCATCAGCACCCCTTTGGCTGACTGATAGAGTGGACAAGCTGCCATTTGTAGCTTGGCTCTGTTGCTAATTAGCTGTGTGACTTTGATTAAGATATTTTAATTCTCTGTACCTCAGTTTCCTGGTTGGTAAATTGGAGGTAATAGTTCCTACCTCAGAGGAATTTTGAGAATTGCATTAATTAGTACAATGTAATCCTGTAAAATGTTTGACCAGTGCCTGGAAACAGCAGTCTTAATAAATTTTAGGTATTACTTATATTATTTTTGCCAAATGATCAGATAAATCCAATAACTGTTGTATATTTTTCTATACACAGAGAATAAGAAGGAAAATGTATGCCTTTAACCATGGGGAAAAAAACATAGTTGTCACCTCAATATAAATCCTCAACTTTTCAGAAACTTCAGACAGTAAGTCTAGTTGAACCACAAAGATTTCTACAGTACCTAAGTATTAAATACTAGGTTAATTTTAACACGCTAGAAATCAAAAATCAGTATAAGGTATACCATATAATACTTTACTTTCTTTTCCAGAATATATTGAAGATAATTTAACTTTCCCTTTGTGTTTCAGATCCACTATCATGATCATAAATTATCCATTCCTTATTCACTTAGCACTTTTCTTATCAAGCAGCTTTCTAGTTCCAAGCGTTGTTCTAGACCAAGGGATTCACTGGTGAATTAAACATAAACGCAGTCCCTGCTCTCATGGACCTCTTCTTCTCGTGAGGAAAGCCAAACAAGTACAATCTCACACTGACACACAGACACAGTGCTGCGGGCCAATGGTTTCCAAGCCTCAGTTTCCTCAGTTATAAAGTAAGAGAAATCCCCAGCTCTGACAGTGCATGGCTCTCCTACCAGAAGCTGCTCTGCTGTGTTGCTCTGCTCAAAGGCCTCCCCAGTTGGGAAGGCCAGCTTGTTTAATTGGCTCTGGGGCTCAATTAGTATCCTTTTTTTCTGGTCAGCAAGGAATTTTAGAATTTTTAAAGTTCTTTCACTTAGTACCATTGAGGTAAAGGATTATGCCAGAATCTCAGAGTTTTAAACACCTGCTATCCATTAACAAATTTTTCTCTATTTAAAAACATATGTAATTTCAGATCAACTTGAGCGTATCAGTCTTTGGTGTTCCTTCTTGTACCAGCCTTACTGAAAACGGCTCGACTTGCGTTGTCTGCGGGTTGGGAAGGGGCCAAGAGAGGCAGCACAGCAGAGCGGTTCAAGCAGAGTCTCGTCTGCACTAGTCGTATGTCTTTGGGCAAATTATTGAACCTCCCGTGCTCAGCTTCCCAGTCTCTACAATGGGGTAACGCTCGTACCTCCCCAGAATTGCTGGCAGAACCAAACAAGTCTGATAAGCATTAGGAGCACTGCCAACAGAGAAGCACCGAAAAGCGAGTGCCTTATACTCACTGTCCCTTCTCCTACTGAAATCCTGGGCCCAACTCTACTTTTAAAGAATTTGAAAAATGCTCCATATTCAGAATCTCTGTTTCCCTTGCAAGAATTATTATTTTTAATGGTCCCTGGTTTGTGAAATGTGCCTTTTTTTAAGCACCATGAACTTTCAAATCAGAAAGGACTTGGTTAATCCCATCCCTCTTATTTGTTAGCTCTACAAATGTGGAAAAATTCTAAGCTTCAATTCCTATATCTGTGAAATGAAGATTAAAATATGTACTTCCTGGGGTTGTTATAAAGATTAAAAGATAATGTATGCAAAAATGCTGGAAAAGACATTATTTACCCCTCCACTCTCTGCTCTTGGGCCACATATGTGTAACTTAAAACAGTGTATATAAAATTTAACCTGATGGCCCCAAGATGGAGAAATGAACGGCTTCTGTGGAACACGCTTGGACGAGTGTTGGTTATAAGAAAATGAGGCCACACGTGGGCAGAGGGGGCAGGCGATGTCCCTGAGCTGTGGGTGCTGCCAGGTTCCTGCAAATGATGCACTCCACAGCCTTCTGCCCCCCTGAAACATCTGTATTTTTATTTGGTGTTTCCTCAGTCCTGTTCCCGAACATTTAGTACCAGTTGACTGAGGAGGCAGAAAATGCCCCTATTCATCTCACTATGAGATTTTCAAAATTGTCTTTCTTTGTACTAGGGAATTTTTTTAATGTGGGTTTTGTCTTTTAAAAACACATTTAAGAAATAGTAACTCAATGCGACACTTCATTATTTACTTTCCCGTCACAGGTGGCTCAGAGAGGCAAAAGACAGCTCTGTGTGCAGGAAGGAGCTCTGGTCTGCGAGTCAGGAGGTGTAGGCTGACCCCACCACCACCATTAACTGGCCAGGAAGCTCGGGGATAAGTCACTTAACCTCTGTGCAGTGAGATGCTTTCTAAGGTCTTCTTTCCATCTATACTCACTTGAATCTCTGGGATAACTTTACTTGACTGGTGGAAATTGGAGGAAGCGCCTGCATGGACCAGGAGAGGGGCCACAGGCTGGTGGTCCCTGAGAGTCATTCCAACAAAGCCCTTCGGCCCAAAGTGCCTTCTAATTATCTCATCGGTCTTGAGGACATCCCCTATGAGACTGCTGATAGGAACCATGTTTCTTTGTATATTAATTTTTTAAAATATATTTCCTCTTCCTAGCCCTCTAATGCTAAGTTTTCTGCCTATCTTAACAGTCAAGAGCAGAGAAATGAGAACTCATCCTCCAGAATCTCCAGATATGGAAAGAATACCAAAGAAACAGATACAACTATTCAGAGTCTTAAGGAAAGGAGTACTTTATGGTTTCCAAGTTAGCTTAACAAATATCCATGCTCAGAAAATTAACCCAGCAAACGTGAGATCTCTCCTGACCTGGAGAGAAAGCTGACGTGGGAGTGGAGGAACTTTTGCCAGCAGCATTCTGGGAACATAGTTTCCTAAGTGCCATGATTGATGAAATCAGGCATCAGATAGATTAAAGACAATATTTCAGTATTTTATCAGGGATTGAGCAATAGCACTTTTAAAGCAGTTAAACGTATATTTTCCCCCTCGAAGCATCATGCTCAAAAGGTGAATGGGCATTAGCATTCTTTATGTGGTGTGCTTTCTCTGTTTATTCACTGAAAGAGCATTACGTTTTTGCCTCAGCTGTATTGCTTGTTTTTAAATGATGACCTTTGTAGAAAATGAGGAAAAGCATGAATTCTACCTGCTTGTGGTCTGGGACGGAATCTGTCACTCCATGTTTTGTGGTAAAATCACTCGAGAGAAAACTGCTGTGTGTGACTGTGTGTGTTCGCTCCATTGTAATGCCAGCCTCCTAATTTCTGGAGGAAGCAGTGCTTCTCCACAGTAAGTTGCCAGCTAATTACCTTTTGTCATATTCTTGCTCGTCATTTATCATTTTGTCAAGCTGAGGAAAAAGCTGTCACAGTTTTTGAAAAGCAGACAGTTGTTGGAGTCTAGTGCTGCCCATGAGGACATCTAGATTCTCCCGGCTTCTTGTTCGACTTTCAGTTACTCTTTCCTCCACAAAATCCCATCGCGTTTCATATCTACTTTCTTAGAAATGCAGGCACGCTGCACGGTTCCCCTTCCTTCCTTGAACACGGGCCCCTGTCCTCCCTAGCAATAGGGGAAACTGCCCTCAGCCCACCGTGCTGGGCACGGTTTCAGAAACTACAGAACGTTGTGCTCTCAGCCCTCACGGCAAGTTCGGGCGAAATTACTCCTTTGTATTGCCTTGATTTTGTTTCCACCTCCCTAGCAGTAGGACTGGGCCGGCGCGGGGCCAGAGGCTAAAAGGACTTGGTCACTCCTCTCAGAACTGAAGCTTATTCCTTGCACGGAGCTTATTTCACTCCTCTCTCGGGATGAGTTCTAGCTCAGATACTTCTTGATTACTCGTGCAAATGGCCCCAGCATTGTCTAATTACGTGGATGAGTGCAGCCGACGCCCAAGGTGGGAGCTCCTACAGCACAGAGCTTGCTGACCTTGAAGATCCAGAAAGAAAGAGCAAAGAGAGATGAGCAGTTCCTCAAATGCGTCCTCTTCTTCTGTCGTCTTCCCCCATATCTCAGTGGCCGTCGAAGCAGAACACCTCAAAAAAGGCTAATTCTACCAGATGGGGTATTCACAGCATTCTGTCTCTACCCCAAACCTCACTATTACCACTGGCTCAGGAGAATTTTGTGTTTAAATTTTCATGTTTTACGTGGCTGAATGTAAAAGGTGTGCTGCTGGCGTGAGGACGCTCCTTGCCAGCGGTTACTTTTGGTGTGAAACTGCCTCGTTTCCCAGGCCTTCTAGTAATTCTGTAGCTCAGTTCCCTCGGAAAGTGTCCAGACCAAAGCTACCTTTATACCAAATTCCTGCGTGTCCTGAAGAATGAGATTACGGGCTCCACCCACTTGCTCCTACACATCCTTCCTGTTCAATTTAAATAAGCAGTGAACTGTTTTTCTTTTTGACTAAGGGTCAGTCTATACAGCAGCAGGGGGAAGATTACTTTCTATCTATATGCAAATAAGCTGAATTCTCTCTACTCCCTGGGACAAGACCCTTTTAACCAAATGACTTATACTTCTGTTTCTTCATGTATAAAATTAGTGCTTTGGGGATAAATAGCCTAAGTTCCCTTCTGGCTATGTAATTCCATAGCACACTCATTGGGAGGACAAGATTTGCACACTCCCAGCAATCAGAAAATAAACAAAGTGGTGTATGTTTAAATGCCCAATAAATATCTAAACGCCCTACCATGAAACTCAAGTTTCTTCTCAAGTTGAAAACAACTAATTTCTGCTTCGCATGCACCATAAACCTTAAGCAACAAAAACACCCACCGCACTAATCAATCCCCAAAGCATCCTGCAGTTGCGTGCTTCTGGCCACAAAGTTCAGATAGCCCCACTAGGCTGAATGCCCTTTGCCCTTCGACCTCGTGACTCCCACTTAGTGTTTAAAGCCTGCTTCAACACCACCGGGCCTGTCTCCTGTGCGTCCACGACTCTCAGACCTGTGCTGCGGCACTTGACGTATGGTGGCGCGGCTCCTGCGTCCATGGGTGCGTCCACCAACTGGATCGGAGTCTTCAGGTTTCTGCCTCCCTGATGCAGCACCACACCTGGCCTAGAGCCTAGAGCAAGTCCTCAGTGACACAGAGAAAGTCTGTTTAGAGTAAATACTTTTAGGCTCAAGTTTAATATAGACACCCAGCTGTATGTCTGAAGTCCATCCTGTAGGAAAGGCAAATGAAGATAAGGGCAAGCTTTGGTTCCTGGCCAATTGGTTCATTTTCATTACTTGGAAATGTTAGAGGGCAGATTTGCCGAAGATTCAGGTGATGAGGCCAGGGTCAGGGAGGATTGCTGCTGTACCTTAGCTTGCCATTTCCATTTCAACGCGTTCCCCCTTGAGCACTGTTTTGTCTAGGAATGATAAAACCCAAGTCACACGGAGCTCTCACCTGCCCCTGAGGCTCGACAGATCTCCAGTCTTCCCAGATTCTCAGTGCCAGCACGTTCCTATACCTTTAGTTTGAGATGAGCAGAGCCAACTCTGCCTTTCTTTTTTTCTTTCCTTATCCCTTCCTTCAATGAAGACATTAAAGTGTGCATTTTTCATAGATTTCTCTAGTCCTTCAGCAAGCAATGTCGAGTGCCCACTGTGTTCTCTGCACCACACAAAGTACAGTGGGGGAAATCAAAAGATTGTTTGGGCACTGCTGTTCGAGAAATTATTCTTTTTACTTGGGAAAAATATTTATTTAACAACAGTTCTTGCTTTCTCTTATGTGCGAAGATGGCACTACACCAGACAGCGATGAATAAAGTGTTCTCAACTTCCATGTCCTTTGTCCTTCCAATGTCAAACAGTAGTTTTCAGATTTCAGGTCATGAAGTCAACTTAGTGGGTCAGAAACAGCATTTTTATTTATTGAGAGTAGAATGGGTTAGAAAACATCAGAGTGTGTGATGTGAGGTTAAGTGGATTATCTCATGAAATGTATTCTCAGTTGAGTGTGTGTGTGTGCGTGGACCACAGTGGAGCGTGTTCTTACAGTAGGACCAGCTACAATAAAGTACAATAAAGCCCACTGGTTCAGAAGGATCAACGAACATGAGCACAACTTACTGCAATTCAGATTTTTAACAAGTTGAATGCGAGAAGGGAAGGCCTCAATGTCACAATCAAAGTTCAAGGACTCAGATCGCCAAAATGGCATCACGTTTGTGCCACTTTGGAGCTCCCTTCCTTCTGTGTTGACGCGTTACCTCTAAGCGTCGCATCTTGCAATATTCGCCTTGGTTGAAGTGATTCTTTGAATTTTCTGTTCCACCTGTCGTATTCATAACAGGTAGGCGGGCACTGATGAAAGACTTCACCTGTGTGTTCTGTCATATAATTAACATTTATTGTCATTTTTTATAATTATAATAGATGTTTGCCATATTACATTGCAATATGTAGAAAAATAACCATAGGCCCTTTTCTCCAAGTTAATCACCTTTGGTGTTTTCCTTGAGACCATTTTCTGTACGTGCGTACACTATACATTTATATACTAATCGCTGTCTTGGATATCCAGGTGTTTCTGAGGAAAGTTCATGTATTCAGCCTTCTTAAAGGAGTAATCACAGCCCTGACATATCTTTTACAACAGTCAAAAGAAAACCTCCAAGGTTTAAAGATAATAATCTTTAGTGTTCCGTGTTCAAATTAAATGTGACTAATATTAATTAGCTTCCTCTGTGTCAAGCACTCGGGCTAAGAGCAGGATCAGACATGCTTCTTGCCTGTAAAGGGTTCATAATCTAGTAGGCGAAAGAGACAGGTAAATCACGAGAGGAAGACACAGTGCGGTAAGTGCAGAAAAGAAGGATGCAGCAGGTGCGGAGGAGAAAGCCACCCACCTTTGCTGGGAGTAGCCCAGGGAGCTTCCCGGAGAAGGAGAGTTTGGTAGGCAGGGGTGGTGGGAGTTGCCAGGCAGATCGGGATACCTACCTGATAAAAAGCCAATTCTAGAACCATTTCCAATCTAGGAGCAATCTAGAAAGAGGGGCTAAACCAGACGCCTTTATCTCACACTTGGATTCATATACCCCTAGTAATGTCCCCACAAGCACATTCGCTTTCGCCGTGAAAAAAGTCCACCTCCATGGCCAGTAAATAACACCAGGCACAGCCCGTAAAGTCAAGGCAAAATGACATGTGCACATATACACGCTAATACATTCAGTGAAGAAAGAATGTAATCAGGCAGGATGACTTCGAGTTAGGCTTCTTTGGAGGCGATAGAGATGAATTAGTAGCCAAGAAGGAGGTGAATGCCCTGTGTGTACGGGCAGGGACGGGCATTTGATGGGCGGAGCCGGCTGTGGATACCAGCCACTCACCTGGCGTGACCTCTGGTTTCCACCAAGGGGAATTGCTGCTTCCTATTGATGAAGCTCCTGTGACCAGGTCCCCAACCAGCAAATCTGCCAACGAGCAATAGGGTCACTTAGAACATCAGGAAATGCAATGCTTTTAAGTCATGTTTCTTTCAGCTATTTGGAAACCAGAGTCTTATTCTCAGATTAGGAAAGGGTGCAGCTTCCAAGGAGGTGTATTTTTCTACGTTCTGTCACATAACCAGCCATATGAGCCTGGCACAATCTTTGCTGAATGAAGGCAAGTGCATCATTTGCCAATAAGCCATATCAAATCTTTCTCTTTTTTAAAAAGCAGGCGGTATATAAATACATTTCAATTGATAAAAATATAAGAAACCCTGTGATTATGTTATTTCTATTCCAGTGTTTTTCTTGGACTGGAGAGTTGCAATAAGAGCCAATTCTGTCCTTAACATCCTGCTCTATGAGAAATGTAAAATCCCAATTCTTTCCTTCCATTCTTACACACAAACCCAGGAGCTCCTTTTCACCTGAGAGCAGACCCACGGAGGCCACGCAGGCTCTGAGAACACTATCAACTTGTGCAGGAAGTGGTAACAGAAAGAAAGTTTCTTGAAGTTTAAGATGGAGGCTGGGGCTGGGTTTGGGAGGGGTCTTTTGACCACATGGTCAAAATCATTTCCTGCTGTCAAAATGCATAATAAATAGGCTTGAAAGAGAAGAAATTGAATACTTTTGCTGTGTTCTGCATGGATCATCCATCTGAAACGCTAGCTAATCCATGAATTGAGAGTCTGCCATTCCTCATAGAGTGCAAAGCACAGAAGATGTCTTATTTTTCTTTTACTTCCATGCTTGCCCTTTGAGGAGTCAGTTTAGAGCCAGTAAAATGATATATTTGACACATCTCAAATTATAGATCCAGTCAGATATCCAAGGATCTGGAATTGCAAAGTTAGCATGGAGCCATAAAGGCCATCAAATCCAGCTGCTTGTCTCCAAATCTGCAGGTTCCTGACACATCCCCAATGCTTTGTCAGCCAGGAGGGACCCTGGAGCACAGAGCAGGTGTGTCCTGGCTGTTTCGCTCTCGCCTCCCTGTTCTCTTTGGTAAGCTGCCAACCAGGACAGACAGTTGCAAGCAATTAATTCCATAGACTGAATGTCCCCTTCATGCTAGGTGAGTTTTAAGTTAAGAGTCCACAGAACCTAAAGTGACGCACAACAGTAAGAAGTTTTTGATAGTAGTGAATTTGAATTCCAGAAAACGATGTTCACTCTTAAGTACGTAACTACGTGATTAAGTAAGCAGTTCTAGACATGCCTCCTTCAGAATTTCATAGATTGCTGGTTTTACTTATTTAGTTCAAAGTCCCAATCTCCTAAAGGGTGGACTTCTCTGATATTCTCTTGTCTGTATCCACTGAGTTCACACCCTCTCATTCATTCATTCATTCATTTCACATCTGCTGATTCTCTGTTAAAGTTGCAACACATTGAGCCTGGCTCTATGGGTACTACTAGGCTGAAACAGGCTGAGTTCTGCCCTCAAGAGTTTACAGTGTAGTTAAGAAGATAAACCATGTGTACAGATAACAACAGTACAAGGTAGAAATGGTAAAACGACAAAGTTCTGTGGAATTTGAAAGGAGAGAGAGTACTTCAGAATATAAGATACAGAGAAAGATCAAGAAGGAAGCGACATTTGGACTGTCTTAAAGGCCGGGACATATAAAAGTGGGAGCGAACATTCTAAGTAGTGAGTAAACCGTGAGGTGGAAATTTCAGGGAATACGTGATGAGTGGGAAGTAGTTTATTTTGACGAAGGAATGGAATTTATAAATAGAACTATGGGAAATAAGGTTGGAAGGGTATTTTAGAGTTAGACAATACTAAGCAACAGATCTTACAGTTGATTCTAGATTATTTGGACAGGAATGAGTAATTTGATTAGTAACAAATGTTTATTAGAGGTTCCAAACTACACCACAAATACCATTTGTTCTCGTGCAGTTTTGGCTGATTAGACAATATATAGATATCATGCTGGCTGTAACTGACAAAACACACGGTAAACACATTACTAATTTCATTGTTCCTTTTAACATTTGTAAAACACTAAAATTACCACAATCCTATGAAGTTTTGTCCCTGTTTTATGGATGATGAGGTCCACACTCAAGAAGGTTAGGTGATTTGTCATTTGGTCACATAGCTAGTTACTGACAGATGCACACTGGAAGCTCTCCCTCTAGATCCAGGGAATTTTCCATTATACCACAGGGTTCCCCAGCACACAGTTCTCATTGTGTTGCTACTCATGAGACTTGTAAAACATGATAGGTCCTTTTATGTGCAAAACATTATACTAGGTAAAGAAGAGAGCTCTCATTGCAGGAATTTGATATTCTTTTCTGGTAAACTGACACGTCTGAAAAATGCTATTCGATATTCTTTTATGTATTCAGAGAAGAATCAAGTAAATTCAGATTGGATTAAAGAAGACATTGAACAAAACGTTAGGTCATCTAGAAAATTAAAGCTTGGGTGGAGACGGATTTTCTAAGAGGACAAGTGAAAAAAAGGAGCATCGTGCTCATCCTAGAAGATACAGAATACAAAATACACAACCCCTTCCATCTGATAGAGGTAACACTTGGTCCTCCGGATAACCCTATAAGGTAGATAATATCATTCCCCTTTGACAAATGAGAATATCAAGCCTAATTGAGATGTCCCAAATCATGCAAGGGGTTGGAACTCAGTAAGTCTTGTAAGCTCTTAATTTGAAGCCACTTCCACTGCCCCTAGAGCTATGTCACCACTGATATGATGGAGATGATTAGATAATAAGACGTTTATGTAAACAATATATTTGTTCTGGGATACCTAATTCACTACAGTGGTTTTGCATATAGATCAAACACATCTTTTAGATTTCACTGTTATAGATATTTGGCCTTTGGGAAGCACACGCCAAGTCAGAATGTGATGTTTAACATCAGCATTACCATTTTTGTCCCAAACTGTTTAAATATTTTAAAAGTTAGGCTAATGATTAGAACTTCCTGAGATCCACAAATTCATATCCATTCTTTAAATAGAGAGAGGAAAGGGTGAGCTGGTGTTTTAGTTTTCTCGGTTGCTCCATGAAATGGGTCTGCTTAAGCAATGGGGATTTATTTGCTAATAGTTTTGAGGCTAAGAGGAAGTCTAAATCAAGGTGTCACCAAGGCAGTGCTTTCTTCCCAAAGACTGGCGTTCTGGGGCTGGCTGCCAGTGATCCTTGGTCCTGGGCTCCTCTGTCACGTGGCGGTGCACATGGCCTCTCCCGGCCTCTCCATTTCTCTTCCAGGTTCTGTTGAATTTCAGCTTCTTGCTCCCCATGGCGTTTTCTCTGTCAGAATTTCATTCTGCTTATAACAGACTCCATCAGTAGGATTAAGCCCCATCCTGATTGGGCTGGGTCACACCTTAACTGAAGTAGACTCATCAAAAGGTCCTACTTACAATAAGTTCACACCCACAGGAATGGGTTAAGTTTAAGAACATGTTTTTCTGGGGTACATACAGCTCCAAACCACCACAGATGGCATTCGAAAGGATCAACCAATACCTTCAGTGTGTTGGGACATTTGTTGTTAGATGCAGGGAGGGTGTGAGCAGTCCTTTAGCATAGCAGATTCACAGCTGGAGTAGGAGAAGAAATGAAGAAAGGAATGGAGATAGAAATAGGCCCAGCTCCCAGGACACAAGAGGAGGAATTCCATTCCCTGGTGCAGAGAGCAATCCAGCCTGTTCCTCATTTTACATCATTAATGACATTTTTCCAAAATTTATTTTTTAATTTCAATAGTATAATAATGAATGAGTAGATTCTTACTGTAAAAAACTGCAAACAACAGAGAGAGAACTCATGTCTCCTTTGACCAGCATCAATCTCACTCTCCTCCCACACTCAATTTGTGTATATCCATCCAGACAATTGTCTATAAATTGACCTATAGCTTATATTAGCATTTAGAAATACGTGGACTTGTTTTGGTTGTGGGCCTTTTTTTTTTTTTTTACATCCCATTAAAGATATTTTAAAAAGCCAATTACCTTCAAACACTGTGTAAATTGAAGAGTTCACCCCATTAACCTGATCTGTGTGCCCCCTAACTCATGTAAAAGCCAGTCACTGGCCCACAGCGCTCATCCCCCTCACACAGCATTGATTTCATATTCTTAATTGTGCCCGAAGAAGAAATCTGGTTCTGCTCTCTGAGTTTAACTCCTATTAAGCCTCTATTCGGAGAAAAGAGACAGATAGCATGCAAAAGAGTATTCCAATTCTGTGAGCAAGCAAATGACATTTGGTGCTAAAACATACTCTACTAGCCTGGAGGAAAAGGCTTAGGCAGCAGCAGCAGGCACGTTCATCTATGACAGGGTGTTCCATTCAGCATGGTCAGTATTGACTGTTATCGTGGGGTGAAGAGAAAAAGCTTTAAAGATCCGGCTTTGCAATCCAGACCAAACAAAATCTTTAGGAATCCAACAGAAATCTTATTTTTGCATCTATATTTTCCTCCAGTGACTTGAATATTGTCAGTTAGAATGAGAAAAAGAGTTACCATGGTGTTTTCTATTCAAAACTTCCAAGATTATTTGAATTTGTAGTATGTTCTGCAGAAATCGAGCCCAGTCACTGTTTGTTCCATTTCTTTGTGATTAATATTCATTGCTGTCACCCTAGCATATGAAGCGATTGTCCCTTGATTCACAGTGCACGTGTGGGCAGCAGCAGACACTGGGAAAGCATCATAATTCCGGGCCATTTACAAAGGCCCAGCTCCCAGAGCAGATTGCTGAGAGGCTACCCACCCACATTGTACTTTCAAGACACCCTGTCTCTCTGTGTGTGCTGTAAAATTGACCCGAGTTGGCTTCTTTATTAATGAGCAGAGGTTAAGTGAGAATATATTGTGCTGCTGTTCACTGGTCCTTAATGATTGAGAAATGGCTTCAGATATGATGGGGATGCCATACCCCTACCTCTGATTTTTCTCATGGAATCAGCCTCTCCTTGACTAATACCAAAATAGTATGTGTTTGATATTGGCACTTAGGGGACAATTTGCTAGAACTTTCCGAATAAGCCGTAAGCTAGTATGCTCAGGAGATAAATTTAAAAGAAATGTGGGATTTGACAGGGCCTGTCTGAACATGATATTGCATTTTGGTAAAACAGAATCATGTTCATTTCCTACTGGTCTAGTGGGATTCTGTGTAGAATTTTATTATGTGCAAATTCACAAACTACCAGCTATCTCTAAGGAGGGAAATAAAGAGGAAAATTCTATTATTGTTTACTTGTTAATTTTTCATTAGACCATGGGGCCTCCATTTTTTTTCTACCACAAGAGAAAACTTCCATATTGTTGGTAAACTGAAAGGCTATGGGACTTCATATTTTAAATCCATTGATAATTAAAGTACAAATTGAATTCCAAGGGTCTGATAGCCAGGCCCGGGGAGCTGACTAGATTTACCTCATTTTCCACTCAGATTCATGAGTTGGTGTATGACTTGAACAAAAGGTTTCAAGGCATTAGCATAAATAATTTCTTATTTTCTCTCCAATGGAAGGACGGCCCCATCAATAGCCTCAAAAGCTCCAGAAAGTTGTCTCCATCTTTAGTGGCTGAAAACTGTAAATAAACAGTACAATGAGGATGTGCCTTGGAAAGAACTGCACAAAAGAAAATTTCAGGGTGATAAAACTTTAAATCTGGAAGTTCATTAAGTCCAGGGGATTCTCAGTCAGAGTGGGTGTTAGGGGTTGTGGGGAAGCTCTATCAAAATCTTGGGCAGTTGTTTGAAAATCTCCTCCAGGTGATGCTGAAACCCCCTCATTTTACCAATGTGGTTCAGAGATAGCAAAAGGTTGATTTGAGATCACACAGCTAATAACAAAGCTGGAATTTAAATCCATGTCATCTGTCTCCAGGTACTATGGTTATTATATGTCATGGAATTAGATTTCAACTTTAAATCCCATTTTCTTCTTCCTTTTCAATGACTGGTGGGGAGAGTTGGAAGAAGAGCTGGAGGAGAAAAGAAAGGGGAAGGACTGATAAACACATTAGAAGATTGCATGTCTATATAGGAATCTTTTTTTGCCCCAAATATTGCTCCCTTGGAAATATCAAGAATCTAAGCATCTTCATGCAATCTCAGAGTTAGATGGATCATCTGGGCTACCCCAGCATATACATGCAGACACACACCTGTACTGTAGACACAAAGGATAGCAGCAGATAAGAAAAAATGCTAAAGCTGTATCAACAGGTCTCAAGATCTCTTGGGTTCTGTTCCTGTGGATTCAGGATTCTCCTCGAGGATTCAGACCTTCATCATCCCTCACCTAGACTGCATCACCAGGCTCCTATATGGGCTTCCTGCTTCTGGACCTTCCAGGGTTTTTGGCCATTCTTTGCATCACAGCCAAATTATCCATTCTAAAATGTTGTGATTACATCACTCCTTTCCTCTGTAAACTTCAGTGGATCTGATCTCACCACTAACTGAATAAGGACAAAGCTGTGTAGTCTGGATTTCTAGTCCCACATTGCTTTTGTTGCTTTTTAGGCCTTTTTATTCCTTGCTTTCTAGATAATATAAATTTGCTGTCCCCAAACACTGGCCTTCCTGCAGTGGCTCAGTGGCTTTGCTCAGATTACCCCTCCTGCTCTTAAAGTCATTATCACATTCCCACCTTCATTTCTCAAACTCCTGTCCATCCGTCAAAACCTAGCACAAATGTAGAATGTGGTACTCACCTCCTCTCCTCGCTCTTTAGCAGTGCTGACCTAGGTGTACTTATTTATGGGCATTTCTTACCTGCTCTGTTAGCGCATAAGCTGTTGGAGTCTCCTTTTTGTTGGCACAGCTCTCAGCCTTATTTTATTTGCCTTGCACATAGCAGATCAGCTGGAGGCATAAATGATTCAGTGGTGGTCTTGCAGAGGCAGAGGAAGAAATCCATCAGAAGATTTAGTTATCAATATAAGAGAAAGTGCATCCCACGCTAAAATTTTTATTAACCCAGTACCTTCACTCTGATAGAAAGTGGAGGATCTTGATAATAAGGTGGCACTTCCATGTGTTACCAGTTAACAAAAATTCACTATTCTGTAGAGAAGGACCATGACCCCTTCCAAAATAAATAAATAAATAAAGGGAGAAGAAAGTAAATTTTTAAAAACCAGGGTGGAAAGGTGCTAGTTTCCCTTTCAACAGATCCTGGACAAGTAATTTATATCTAGAAAAGTCAACATATTTTTTTGAAATTATATGTTTTTCAATTGAAGCTCAGAGGGATAAAGAGTAAGTTTCTACACTTGAATGCAAAAATCAAGATTTAGGGATTTGATGTACCAGTGAGCTCAGTATGAGTCATTAATGTGATGTGGCCATTATTTTTTGTGAAAAATGTGATCCTGGGTTACAGGAAAAGAAATATGGTATCTAAAATAAAGGAGGTGATAGCAAATCCCTTCCCCACATGGATCAAACTACACTGTTCAATTCCAGCCTCCATTTAAGATGAAACTTGACTGATTTGGCCCCAAGTAGCACTGGGACCAATGGATGACATTTTAACTCAAATCCAGGAAGAATTTCCTGAGAATCAGAGTCATATGATGATGAAATGAGTGGTCTTTGCTAATATTTATTGATTCCTTATGATAGGGTGAATTGCAATTTGTTATTCCATTTTTTGCTTCCAATGAGTAGATTCTACTATTTTCAAGCCCATTTTACAGATAAGGACACCAAGGTACAAAAACTGAATAACTTATCCTGGGTTACATTGCAAGTAAGTGGCACAGCAGGTAGTCACCCCCATGCATCTGACATTAGAACACATGCTCTTAACCAAGATACTGGCAGTCGTGTTGGTAATTAAAAGTGGAGGGGGAGGGAGAAATGGGGAGAAGATGGGAAGAGAATGTTGAAGATGGATTGCAACGGAAACAAAGGAAAAGTGCTTATAGAAGATTTCTTAAAATGCCTTCCAAGCCCTAGATTCAGGCAGGATTTAATCTGCCTGTAGAGAACATACCTGTTTTAAAGATGGCAGTGGTCACAGATGGCCTCAATGGCATGATATTAGCAGATAAGAGATTGCAATCAGTTCATAATAAGGCTTTCCTTACCCTCCACTTAGTAATAATGTAATGAAGCTAACTAATGTTTATATGTACATATGAAAGAGCCAGTTAACAAGGAAATCCTGGAAAATTGTAGGAAACACTTCCTAGGTGATGAGAAAGGAAATAGGATGGTAGAAACTAGACATAGCAAACTGGTGCCCATTGGGTCAAATTAGGCTTTAGACCCACAGATAACTATACAGATATAAGTATAGATACCTAAATATATATGCATACATAGAGGGAGAGAACGTTTTCCTTTGATGTTTACCCTATTTTTTGTCGTCGTTGTTGTTTAAACAATTAGTTGCTAATATTTTTAAAATCAGGTTTTCTTGAAAAGTCAAATCTGGTGCTACCAGGATGACAGTCCAGAAGGCTCCCCCCGTGCCCTGTCCTCTTACACCTTGGGTATGTCATCTGCTGGCTCTTGTAGGTATTTCACCTTAGACCCATCGTTCACGCCAGCTCTAGGATTATTTTTAAGGTTTCAGGAGTTCCCGAAATAAGCTCTAATTTTTAAATTTCTGAAACAATTTTGCTTAAAGAGGCATAAAAAGTCCCCTGTTAATCTAAAAAAACAACAACAAAGGAAAAGCAGTTAAATGCTTAGGTCTTACATACCAATTACAGCTTCTGGCCTGTTCTCAGATAGCTACATGCTAACGCTGCTGTAAGCAGTTACTTCCAGATGGATCCTTGCTTACTTGTTTTTAACTTGCATTATTTTTGCTTTCCCAAATAAAGGATTACTCTTAGGCATCGCCTTTATAGAAATGGACCTGAAGTTTGTATTGACTTTACAAAATAAAGGTTTGGTAGAAAGTAATTTGCCAATAGAAAGGTAGGTAGGAATATAAAAAAAGTACACACTAATAAAATTGTAACTGTTGAAGAAGAAAATGTATTTTGATAGGCTTATCTCAGATCAGTGATTTTTAAGGTTAATCTTATAACTTTTTTTTAAGAAGCTGTGATTTAATAGACGTTTTCTGGGCCACTGCTCTTGTTGATATAATAGATCTGTGCTTTATTTCCTTGTGAATTTTCTTTCTGACATAGATGGTAGTGTCAATGTCATTTTTAAAGCAAATTGCAGAAAATGCTTTCTCTTGAAAGGCCTATCCCAAAAATTATTTTCCTGGGACTACTATTGTGACTGGCTCTTTGAGACTAAAGCATTCATCTAGACAAAAAGGAAAAAATATTACTCTTAGGAGATCCTAGTAATTTTTTGTTACAAAATACTCAAATCCAACAGACTTTACCAAATTCGGTCACAGTAAGTACTTCCTTATCAAAGACGGATAAGTTTCTCATTCTAAGGCGCCGACAGATAAGACAATGAAAAAATCCAGGGTGACACCTTTGCCGAGACCTCAGAGAAAACTGAGCAGCAACTGTGAGGAAAAGGGAGCTGTGGAAAGCGCCTGGCAATGCTGGCTGAGGGGAGCAGCAGTGGGGAGACGACCAGTAACCCAGAGGTCTGACAGGTATCATGTGGTCGAGTTTGGAAAACACTGAGTTAATGAAGCCCAACATTTCCCTTTTATTACAGGATTTCTCTGAGTTTCTATTATGTTATTATGCTAATGTGCTTGGTGAATTCCTAGGAAAGAGACATTATATACAGGAATTCTTAAATGAAATAGAGCATCTTTTGGGATGAGGACTCTATAAAATACATTGTATATCAATTAGGATTAGATTCAACTGCAGGAGACAGGACACTGAACTTCATTAGTAGTGACTTATTTTTCTTACATGTGAAAGAAGTTTAGAAGCAGGCTAGCCTGGCATCTCCATGGTTATTTGCTTCTTCAGTATTCACTCTGACCACCATGGAATTTGGGCCTTGTTATTCTGATCCAAAATAGCTGCTGGAGCGCTAGCCATCACATCTGCATTTCAGAAAATAAGATAAAAGGGTCAAGGGAAGGCCTTTAAGAAGACTTTCCAGACATACCAATCCACACTTCTCCTTGGCCTGGACTTCACCCTGCCTGCCAGGGAAGATAGGAAATGGGATCTTTCAGCTGGGTGGTCATATGCACAGCTAGAACTTGAGGGTCAGTTTATTTCAGAGGGAAAAGGAAAATGGATATTTTTTGCCAATTAGGATCTCTGCCATACCTTGGAAACCACTGAATGAGATAACCAAAATAATATATAGCATAAATATCATTTGTATCTGATTTAAATATAGTTAAGTATTATTTACAAAGGCTTTGAACCCATAACCAAGAAAAGAAGGCAGGGGGTGGATATAGGGTTGAACTACATGGGAAAAATAAGTAAAGATGGTGCGAACTGCATGGATTCTAGCCGGTAGCCAGAAGCTAATCTTATTTTTTAAAATATGTAGGAGGTAATCACTGTTTAACAAAGTTTTCGCTCTCACATTATGAATACCTTTTTGTTAAGACTCTTATGCATAAATTTGCTTAATTACAGTAGATACATCCAATCCATCCAATTCAGAGAATTTTCAAACTATTCATTAATAAAACTAGCTCTGACTCAAGCTAAGCAGTAAATCATTACCCAAGTGTTTAAAAATGGAGGGGAAGGAATTGTGATTCAAAATCATTCTGGAAAATTCAGAAAGTTAAAGTTGTTGACCTCAAAACTATCTCTTACTTGGTTCGGTCATTTGTTCTGCTATGTTCAAAGCCATAGTGAATTACAACATGCTTTATTAATATTTCACAAACATCCTGGTACTACAGCTGATTTTATATTGATTCTCAAAAAGTAATTATAGAAAATAGTAATCATTCACTGACTGCTAGGTATTGTGTTAAATGGTCTATATAGATGTAATCACTGTATCCACATAAAATTTTATTCCCGTTTTTCAGATGTGGAAACTGAGGCACAGAACTTGCATTAATTTAACTTAAGACTCATATCTAGGAAGTAGCAGGAGCAGACTTTAATCCTAGTTTCTGAACCCCTCTGCTATATTTCCTTAGCTTGGAAAGAGACTATTCATCCACTCAGTTGTACTCATGCTATTCTAATGTATTTCTGCCAGAGAATTTCAATATTCCGTGTTTGTTGATAGCTTAATAAAGAAACCGACTGACCAGTATCAAGAATAGGTAGTCTGTAGCTTGACTCATTAAACTAACTACAGTGTAAATATGTCATTGTATTTCCACAGCATGTACAGAAATGCAATTCTGAACATTCTTGGTCCTAGAAGATTGAAAATAATTTGCCCATATACAAATAATTTCACCCAATTATTGTTACAGTGTAGTTCGTTTTCAAAATAAATTATTCCAGTTTCACCATGGAATCTTTGAAGCGAAGTTCTCATGGATAAACTTTAAACAATTTTAAGAGAAGAGGTTGAATGCTAGTTTCAGCTGATTATGTAAAGTAGTGATGATGGATAAATGGCCTTTTAAAAATCAGCATGTGTTCCCCGTGTATCCTCTAGTTCTGTCTGCTTAGTTTACAATTCAGGCAAAATCTGAGCTGTTTTTAGCAAAGCCAACACATCAGTGGATAAGACGCTGAATGCGATTCTGATTTTGTGTCTTTGCTTCGCTGTCCTAGGAGTCGATGATTCAAGTATCATTGTAGCACAAGGATCAGACCAGCAGCTACTCATTCCATCTAGAGACGTCTCCTCCGATAGGTGCAGTGCGGCGTTGGGGATTGAGACTTGACACAGACCTAAAATCCTGACTGCATGTCGTGGTTGCTTACTTTATTTGAATACTAGGAAAATGGTCATGAATTGATAACATTTACAAGAAATAAAATGTAGTTGTTTATTATACAGCAAAAGACAAAGAGAGCCTTTTAAAATGTTTTGACATGTCCCCCATTTTCTCACGTAGTGGTAAAAGGAGACTTGGAAGCAGGTTGATTTGAGTTTGAATCCTGGGCTGCACCTTTTACCAGCTGTATGGCTTTGGGCAAACTGATTATCCTCTCGTTTCCTCAGTCCCTCATCTTTAAATAAATGAGATAATAAATGGGACAGGCCTCATTGGGGTTTTTGTGAGAAATAAGAGAGTTGATTTTAAGGAGAGCTCTTAGTAAGTGCCTGGTAAATTTTAGCTATTCTCGTTAATATTGGTAATAGGGGTAATTGGTATCTTGAATTCATGGGCCCTGGTTTTCTCATTGAAGTGCATCTGCTCCCTTTGTCACACTTGGACTACTGTCTTAATAAAAATATGTTTAAAGCCCTAGGAAAATACTTAGGAAATATAAATCTTTTCAAAACTTTAATGCCATTTGCTAGGAAATACCAGTGATCTATGGAGAGTAGGTTTCCAATTATGGGACATGCCAGCTTCTAACAATATTATTTGCCTTATTGACATATGACAATCTTTAATTGTTTACATTCTTTACTTTACTTGTGTCATTCTTAAATCTGTTATAAACCCTAAGATTCAAGCCCTATATCCCAAGGGACCATGAAGCTGGGGGGGGGGGG